>FIZU01046806.1:0-11242 GCA_900064475.1 Pseudococcus longispinus
ACTTTTCATTCCAAAAATATGCAAAATATGCATTTTGGGTCGAAATATGCAAAATATGCAAAATGAAATTGGGCTCATTCGTCAGGAAATTTCATGAATCGTATAGATCCTTGAAATATTCACTTTTTCTTCACCGTAGACAAAATATGCAATTTCATAAAATTCAAAGCTCTAGAGATGAACAATTTCGACGTTTTTGGAGTCGACTATACATATTTCGACTTTCCCGAACAGGAATATGTAATTATTTTCAACATCTGGTTACGGCCAGTTCCCCAAATTTCAAATCAAAAAACCCCTAATTTTTTGGAAATTACGAAAAATACTTGAAAATCGTGGTCTTCCGCCCCTATATCAAACGGAACGGTCAGAATCGAATTTTCAATACGATATTTGTGTGTTACTTGTTAAATAAGATATATAAACGTGCTTTTAAGGTCCTCATACCTCCATCGTTGGGAGCAGGAGGTGCTGCAATCTTCTCAATTTTGACATTTTTTATGTTTTCGCTTTGCAGCGCCTTCGATATGGCAGATAGGCAAAATTCATACATAACCTTTTTAAAAGTAATAGTCGAGATCTAAAAAATTAGTTATGTACAAGTTTTGCCTATCTGCCAAATTGAAGGCGCAAAACCAATTATAATATCACATTGCTTTGTAGCGCCGTCAATATGGCAAATAGGCAAAATTGATACATAACCTTTTCAGTAGCAATAATCAAGATCTAAAAAATTAGTTATATACATGTTTTGCCTATCTGCCAAATTGAAGGCGCAAAACCAATTATAATATCATGGTGCTTTGTAGCGCCTTCAATATGACAGATAGGTGAAATTCGTATATAACCTTTTTAGTAGTAATAATCGAGATCTAAAAAATTAGTTATATACAAGTTTTGCCTATCTACCAAATTGAAGGCGCAAAACCAATTATAAATATCACGGTGCGTTGTAGCGCCTTCAATATGGCAGATAGGTGAAATTCGTATATAACCTTTTTAGTAGTAATAATCGAGATCTAAAAAATTAGTTATATACAAGTTTTGCCTATCTACCAAATTGAAGGCGCAAAACCAATTATAAATATCACGGTGCGTTGTAGCGCCTTCAATATGGCAGATAGGTGAAATTCGTATATAACCTTTTTAGTAGTAATAAACAAGATCTAAAAAAAAGTTAGATAAAAATTTTGCCTATCTGTCATATTGAAGGCGCAAAACCAATTACTTGTATGCGTATAACATATTTTTGAGTTCTTGATCATTACTATTGAAAAGGTTATCTGTGAATTTTGCCTATCCGTCGATTTTTGAGTATTTTTCGTAATTTGCCAAAAATGTTTTTTTTTTATTTGAAATTTGGGGCACTTCCCGCAATTAGATGTTGAAAATAATTACATATTCGTGTTCAGGAAAATCGAAATATGTGTAGTCGACTCCAAAAACGTCTTAATTGGAGGGGTCTGGTGCCTCGAAGGTACCCCCCCCCCCCCCCCCCCCCCCCGCCCCTATGGGAAATTGAAGGGAGCTCCCTTCTAAAATTTGATTTTGGTCCCCACAGTCATCATACCAACTTTCATACTTCTATCATTAATAGCAGTATTTTGTGAAAAATTGAGTTTGCGACTCTCTTATTTTATATACGAGTCGAAAAGTACGTAGATGTACCTGCCGCTAAACATATGGTTATAGGATGTGCTGCTATCTCTTCTGCGGTATTACTTTTCTCAGATTACTTGGCCGGCGACCGGAATGCTTACCGAGTATTCTTCGGGATTCTGCGGGTAACGGTTCGTACACGACTAGGTATAAATTTTCTCTGCATACGTATAATCGATTCGTATGCAGTCGAATCGAATTTCGTTCTGGTGACCAGAAACGAATCGCCATAAATAAGTTTTCAATTAGATTAAAAGACCAGTTGAGGGGAAGGTGGAGAAGGGAGAATAGATATTTGTGCAAGGATTGCGTAGGCGATTTCGGTTCAGTTCGAACAAATATAATATGGCTAATTGAACTACCTGTAATGATACGAGTAACTCTAGGTGCCTGTTTTCGAACAGCCTAACAAATTGATAGGGGGAGGGTATCGAATGAAGAAAAATTTTTCCAAACGTTTGACCTTGATGGAGCCATTTGGTGTCCCTGTGTGTGCGATAGTATTACAAGATGACGTAGTAATGTAGGTGGTTTTAGAAGGCGGCTTAATTTTACTCTTGTACGTCGATGGGTCGTATTATAAAGATGGCTTTTTCGCAACCCTTTTTCGTAATACTTTAATGGGGAAAATAAGTCGAAAAGATAATAAGGCGAAGGAAAAATCTCGCGAAGAAATGGACGACGAAACTGGCTAGGAAAAGCCAAAATGAAACGAAATCCGTCAACGAGAACGAACCGATAAACTACGTATTACAGTGTACAATGAGGAGTTGCTGGCGTTCGTTGTTGGTACTACTTACTTGAAATTTTCGAAGATGGTGCGCGTTTGAAAAGTAGGTTAGGTTAGTTTTTTTCACTACGTTGGGTAATTAAATTTAGTGGGGGGAGGGGCAGCGGCGACAGCACGCCCAGTAAAATTGTACGTAGCGTGACGACGCGCGCTTTGTAAATAATAAATTTAGGTCCCTGGCTCGCTGGAGTTTTGTTATGTATTTATACGCCGGTGTGTATAAAAGTTTAAATATATTCTCCATTTTGTATTTAGCGTGTATACGAAATCCGGGGCTATTTAAATCGGATTTTATCGATAATTGATTTATGTAGAAATGTAGTTTTTTAGTTCGTGTGGAGAGAATCAGAAAAAGGTTTGTTGATTTTGACAATGGGTATTTTTTACACCCGGTTATTTGATAGATTTGAAGAATGGTGGGCTGGTGCTCGATGGGTAATTGCTGATTCGAATTAAGCAGGTCAAAGCCACGAAGGTTTTCAATTCGCGATAATTGCACGCAATTTTAATCGTTTTCGATTCGAATATCGATATCGACCTGTATACTATCGTGGGAATTTTTCGATAAGTGTTTCATATCTTTTGGAAAAATTTTACGTGAACTTGATAATGATAAGGAAATAATTACGCGAGATTGAGATTAGATTTTTTGCATGTGTGGTGTATCGCAATGACGTAATGATGAAGGATAAGGTTTAATATGAAGGCGGAAGGGTGGAGAATTGAGTAATTGATTTTTCGTTGAATTAGATGGCAATCTGTTGAATTTGAATGCGCGTAAACGGGTACCACTAAGGAGAAATTTTTGATGTGTATGTAGGCTATCTTCAAAAATTGTAAGGGGTCAATGACCTTTCTAAAATTTGGATCCAGGGATATTTTCAATCAAAAAGAGTAGGTAGTGTCTTGAAAAACTGAAAGAATTCCTCTCTGATGATTTTTTGCCTATTTTGAAAATTGAAGGAGCTATTGTGAGTATGTTGAAACAGCAAATTTTTGGAAAAATCCGTTGAAAAATGAATAGTGTTGTATTAAAAATTTAAAAAAATTTGTTCAATGATTTTTTGCTCGACCCTTTTGTGTCCAGAAGAGATCTGATGGAGGAAATTTAAAAATTTGCTTTGCAATCGTGTACATTAAAGTCAATTTATAGTGCACGAGGTAATTTTCCTGTGTGCTTTGATAAGAGCTGAAAAAAAGTGCAAAAATTTCAATTTCTACCCCTCCCTCGCCCAATTTTTTATAATTTTAATTCAAAAAAAGAAGTTGAACTTGATATTTAAGGGCCTCAAATGACCCAAAATTTTCAATTTTCATATTTTTTTAAAATAAAAAACAAAATGGAGAGAAGATTATTGGAGGATTTTTAATTTACATTGAAAATATATGCATGAAATCTGCTTTCAAAGTTTTTCAGACTTTCAACAACAATTTTTGAGAAAATGATGTAATATTGTATTTGAAGGAATTGGTAGAATTTTGTCGAATTCATACTTCATACATTATTTAGTGAATACTTTTGAGGAAAAATTTTCATTCCCTGAATTTTTCAAACAAGAAAGTATAAAATATCTGTACAATTTGGATCAACATCAATTTTTGACAAAAACTTGCACTCTAGCAATCATTTTTTCAAAATTTGTATATTTGATTCTTGGGTTGAAATCAAGGTAAAGGTGAAAAATTTTCTTCCGTCGCTTGCAAGGAACTTTCTGAGTGTAATAGGACAAAGAATGTCCCAGAAATGGTCATTTTTCAACAAAAAAAAAAAAAAAAACTGGTTAAACTCGAAAGCTGATCGTAATTCCTGTCATAATGTATTCATTTTGTTTTTTATTTCATAAAAGTAAACTAATTTTCAATTTTGGCTCATTTTTGGCTTTAAAATATCTTTACGAACTCAAATTTTCAATTTTTTTTTAAAAATGGCTATAACAAAGAGGGGGAGAAATTTTCACTGATGAAAATGAACTCAAAGGGTTAAATGTTACTCAACTCCTCGAGAACTCTGCGCTGTGCTGAAAGTGCTAAAAAAGTCTTTCATTTCATCATTTGGCTTAAAAGTTCCACATTTTTTGTTCAAAATTCATTTTTCGTCCAATTTATCTCTTGAAGTGAAAAAAGTGATGATCTATTTTTTTTAAATATTTTGTTGTATTGTTTTTCTGACTCATTAAAAAAATTACCTTTAATCTCGTTCATTTTGTGTCTGTTTTTTTGTCGGGAGAGGAGAGGAGAGGAGAGGGGGGGATTTCAAGATTTTGCAAACATTTTGATTTATTCCTGGGGAGGGGGGGGGGGGGGTTGAGAGATATTCTGCCGAAGGTTTTACAAAATTCTGAAAAAATCTTGCAAAATTGTTGATAAAGTTCTGAATTTCGATTTAGGAATTTTATTAGGAATTTGTCGTTGGGCTGAAAATCATCTTGACAAAATTTGTTCAGTTTTCAGTACCATTATTATTTCCTTGATAAAATTTGGTTATTTTCAATGTATTTTGTAACCCCCTTAATTTTTTAATTGCGGAAATATTCAGGAACCTCATTTTTTCAAGAATGACTCCACTTTGAAGATTTATAAATCCACTCCCATGAGTCTGAGTGAGCTGAAAATTTGTTGTGGGGGGGTCCAACTCATGTTGAAAAATCTGCATATTTTAAGAAGTTTTTCAAATCATTTTCTACCCTATTACCCCTTCTCGTGATTGATAATATACAGGGTAGCCCATTTGTAAGGTGGATGATTTTTAAAATGACAAAAAAAACTGACTGACAAAATCTCGAAAACCAAGCCCCCTAGAAAAAACTAATGGTTCTTAAAAGAAAGAGAATTTCAAGCTCTACAAATTTCATCCCTTGCATTTTTTTCGTAGCACCCTTAGTTTGACCAGAAAATCCATGTTTATTGGAAGATCACAAAGTCGATGAATTCGAAAATGAAATAAAAAAAACTTAGACTGACAAAATCTCGAAAACCAAACCCCCTAGAAAAGAATTATAAATTCTTATACGAAAGAGAATTTCAAGCTCTGCAATTTTCATCCCTTGAATTTTTTCGGAGCACCCTTAGTTTGACCAGAAAATCCATGTTTATTGGAAAATCACAAAGTCGAATTCGAAAATGAAACAAATTTGACTGCAAAAATCTGAAAAACTAAGAATTTCTGGTTGTTTTATTTTTGAAATTTTTGATTTCGTACATTTCCCATAAACATGGATTTTCTGGTCAAATTAAGGGTGCTACGAAAAAAATACAAGGGATGAAAGTTTTAGAGTTTGAAATTCTCTTTCTTCTAGGGATTATTCGTTTTTTCCTAGGGGGTTTGGTTTTCGAGATTTTTGCAGTCAAAGTTGTTCAATTTTTGAAATTTTCGACTTCGTACATTTCCCATAAACATGGATTTTCTGGTCTAATCAAGGGTGCTACGAAAAAAATGCAAGGAATGAAAGTTGTAGAGCTTGAAATTTTCTTTCTCCTATGAGCTTTTAATTGTTTTCTCAGGAGCTTAATTTTCGAGATTTTTTCGGTCAAAGTGCTTTTTTTCATTTTCAAAACCATCGACCTTATAACTGGGTCATCGTATATTTTGTTCTATTTTTTTTTCGAAAGGTCATTTGCCTCTAAAATTTCAAACATAGGCAACACGTTTATCTAAACTTAATTCTCCAGCAAGCTTCGGCCATATCTAAATCACTCGATACATCCTGTATCACGCTGGGATCATTGTCTCAACAACAACGCCGCGCCGAATATAATCTACATCGATTCGACTCTCGTCTTCATTGTTTTCTTATTCGGCGAATTGACCGATACGTGTGATCGGCGATGTCTCGCGAAATATCCGCAACGGCGCGCCGCCGACGAGATGAAAATTTGTTCGAACGAATCGAGCCATTGCTTAAATTATATAGTGTGTGTTTTGTGCGCTTTTAAGTGTGTTTTGAAGTAGTTCTCTGGTCGGGTTAGAGTGTGTATAGTGTTACAGAGGCAGCAACCTTCATTAATATTGATCGTTGAGCGCGCGCAAAAAGCAGCTTTTTTTGCTTTCTTGTTGACTCGCGGTAGTGTAGATTTTGGCCTTTTCCAGTCGATTCGACGCTTTTCGGTCGACTAGAAGGTTTATTGCGCGGCGTTTTTTCGCTTTCGACGACACCGATACCAAAAAAAAAGAAGCCAAATAGTTCGACGTTTGTCGTTTTTCTCGCGCGATTTATATCTCGAAAAGTAAACCGCGGCACGGCGGCCACACCGTACGACTCGTATCGATACACCGATCAAACAGAAGAGGCGAATTTGTCGATGTGCGAGACGAAGTAGAGTGAAAAAAGCTGCTGTCACTTTTGAAATAAATTTCGAATGGGAAATTTGCGATATTAAAGGGTTTTTTCCCGTTGTCGTTTCGTTTGGTCGGTTTCGTTTTTTTTTTATACGTTAAACGCGAGTACATTCGGATGTTTTTTGTTTGTTTGTTTTGACCGCGGTGTTGGTGTTTCGAAACTCGAATCGAATGGATATTTATCGTAGATGATCGGATCGACGAGAATATGATCGGATTACACTTATGCCCGATCGAAGGCCTAATTTATCTCGATCAAACGTTCGATACGAACTTCGCGATGGTTCGAGTCACTACGAGATGACATATTTGGCGAACTGGAATCGTATAAATTTATCGTGTACGCGTACCGAGACATGTGGCGTTTTGCTGCGTGAAAATAATCCGAGCAGGAAGTACGAGTTTCCATGATTTTACCCAGTTCTGCTCAAAATGAAACGAATGCTGCAGCTATGACTGTAAGTACTTGTTTACCGTGGTCGAGTATCTGTTGAACTGTCGAGCTCGAGTGTCATTCGCGTGTCGATTGTTTGGCGAATTTTTATACACAGGATGGGGCTGGTTGAAAATTCGTGACTGGCGAGATAAGTTGAATTTTTTTTGGTAATTAGTGGTTGACGAGCACGCGACCTCGTTACTCGATGCTAATTCTTAATACCTGTAGATTTTTTTAATCGATTGGGTCGTATTGTTGTATTTATTCAACGAGCTGGCGAAGAGGGTGTTGGTGGGTTGAGTTTTATCGATAATTTTATCGAAAAAATAGTCTAAGATGGTTGCTACTTCACGAGGATGAAATATGGGTGTGTTTTGTAGGTATTTCGATGTGTGATGTGTTAATTTATCGTACCTACGTATTACGTAGGTATTTATAAAGAAATTGAAAGCAGTGGAGGAAACTCAGATAATAAACGTTGCATTGTGGCATGCGATATGTTCGTACGTGTGTCTTATTTGTACGATAGAAATGTCATTTTCATTATGTGACATTTTGTCATCGCGAACGTCGTACGTAGTCCTAACATACTTGAAATACTCGTGTATTTGTACGTGAAATGTTGACGCAGCACGACGGAAGATGACATCGTATTGTACCAGGAAAAGTATAATGTTGGTTTACCTGGAACGGGGGAAGGTTTAGGGAGTACGAATGTAATTCTTGAGGGGTCAGAGAGGTATATTTCAAGGTGCATGATGGGTAGTTGGTCGTGCTAAGGAATAAGGTCGTTTTTGTTTTGGTCAAAAAGATGTTAATTCTCGGTGAATGTGAGCTGGACTGACAGAAAGAGCATATCTTGCCAAAACTTCGATTTTTAAGACCAAGATATGTTTTCTGAAATTAAAAAAAATGAAGATTTCTGGTTTTATCAACGAGTTTTTCAGATTGTATTCGAGAAATGTAAATTTCCAAGCTTATTTTTAGAAGAAAAACTCACCCCTTTGCCAGATTTTTCCACCCAAACGAAATTTTTTCGAATGAAAATGCAATTTTGTCGTGGAGAAAAGATAAGTAGCCCTTGTGACGAAATTAGATTTTTAATTGAAAAATGAATAAATGGATATTGGAAATTCTAGGAAGTTGTGAGCTTTTTTGAAAAAATAATTTGAAGGGAAAATTTGCAATTTTTTGATATAGCTGTTTCGACTTTTGATACCCGAAAATTTGTTTTTACATGATAGGTCCTTTTTGCCAGTACAGGTCACATGCTTTGGAGCCCACAATGCTTAAAGTTTTAGAAAAATTTTTGGCTCGAATATCGGTTTTTCTTGTACTTCGAAATATCGAAATCAAAAAAATGTACTTTTAGACCCCCCTCTCCCCTTCAACCCCCTCGACAAAATTTCGGCTTAGATGGAAAAAATTTAATTCATTTTTTTTTGAAATTATTAGTGAAATGGAATTGAATGTGATAGCGATCGGTGGGGGGGAGGGGGTGGTGGAAATCCATGCAGTATAAATGTGATGATGAGTCATTGTTATTCTGAAAATTTTCTTATTCTTACATAATTTATTCACAGATTGTAAGAGTGATCCGACTATTTTGAAAGTGAAATGACTAATTACAATGTCATTTTGAATGATGAAATTTTGAATAAATAGTTATTATTCGATTCTTATCTGTAACTTTTTTTCGGCAATCTTTCAAAAATATACAAATTACTCTTTGAACCCTTGAGAAGTTGAACAGCCCAATTTACTGATAATTAGGGCAATCAAAAATTATTTTCATATCATATTTGCCAGCTCATTGGTTGAAAAGTTGCAACATTTGTCAACAAATTACGTCATCCTGATGAAACTGGTGAGGTATGAAAACACATATTTCAGATTTTCAGACAAAAATTTGTAATATTTGCATATTTCAGTAATTGAAAAAAATGATTGTGGTTTGCTATTTTTCTCATGTTCTAATTTTATTGATTTTTTAAAGCTAAAAAATTGCATCAAAATGCACGTATTTGTGAGCAGTGACATAATTTGAGGAGGGGGGAGGGGGGCCTTCGAACGATCTGGATCCCAATTTACAATTTCAACTGAAAAGTTGGAAAAAACGATGAAATTTAAATTTTGGCTTCAGAAGGTTTTATTATTTTCACGAAATAATGGATATTTTGATTAATGTGACATAAAATCACATTTATTTCCTCGTCAAGATTCCCCCCCCCCCGCCCCTTGAAATTTCTTTCTAGTTTTGCTCGAATTGCATTTTTTTGCTGGACTTTGAGAAAACACACATTTTTACATACGAGTAGTTTCAGAATTTGAAACAAATATTTCAACGAAAAAACCACAATTCTGATTGACCTACTGATAATGTGATATAGAGCAAAGTTCATTAACCTTCTCGCTGGAAATTTGATGAGATAACAGATATATTTTTTAATTAGAAAATATCAATGTAAAGCAATCGGAGATCTGCAGCGAAATCGAGCAAAAATCTGTATGGTGTGGTGCATGGAATTGTTTACAATTGGTTCGAAAATTTGTTTTCTTTCTTGTCGTGTGATCATTCTGAATCTGCAGAGTGTCTACCAGGTAGTGAAAGTAGTGAAAAAGTGCTGATTTTGGAGTAAAAATAGTGAAAAAATGGAAATTTGAAAATCTAAAATTCAATTTTAGTCTATTAACGAAATAGCTGATTTTTTTCTCTGTGTTGGCAACATTTTAAAATATAATTTTTCGTACTATTTGAAAATTCTTCTGTAGTGAATTTGAGTTTTCGATTTTTTTGGTTGGGGAGGGGGGGTCGCGGTTGGGCAAGTCCTTAATTTTCTGCGAATTTTTCAAAGGGGGGCTGAAAATTTTGAGAATGGTAGAAAAAATGTAGTAATTTGGGGGGGGGGAAGAAACACAAAGTTTTTGTGGGAGTGATTTTATGAAAATTTTGTGAAAAATAGTTATCTGAAAAAAAGGTAGTGAATTTTGTCAAAATTTCAATAACATAGCGAATAAATCAAAAAATCACAATGTTTTGTCCATTACATACTTGAAAAATTTTCTGTCATTAATTTGAAAGCGTTTTTCTGAAAATTCTGTGAAAAGTAGTGAAAAAAGATTGTTAGTGATTTAAAAAAAAAATCCGACAGACACCCTGATCTGAATAATCAAGTTTCAACAACTTGGTGAAAATATGAAAGTTCATTGACTGCGGCACAAAAAAATCCAAACAAGTCGAATTAAAATGACATGAATTAGAAGCTGCCCTTTTAATGTAATAATATATCATGCCATTACATTGTTAAAATAGGAAATGACCTTCGATAATTAAATCCAATGTATTAATTGTACCATGAATCGTATTGTGATTGTGAGATAATTAGCAATAAACTAATCGACAATTTGTTTTGTTTCTTTGTTTTAGGTGAGTACTTATGGACTATTCGCACACAAAGAATAAAAATAAGAAAAAATGAAAGTAAGTTATTCTTATGATTCTTGCTTGTAAGAATCTCGATATTATGATTCGATAACGAGAAGATTGAAAATATTCTGTAATTTGTGATAATTTGAGTTTAAATTCAGACATGGATGTTTTTGAATTATTCAATAATCTGTTTGTTAACCCCCTTCTAATCAATTAAAAGAAAAAATCGGAAATTGGAATTGGAATATGCATTTTAATTTTCAGCTGATTTTTGAGAATCGAAAAATCAACTATTGAAATTGATCTGTCAGTAGGAATACTTCAAGTTTTGTCCAGACGACAAGTCTCGTAATAATTGATCAAATGAAATGAAATTTTTATGAAAGGTCAAGTACTACTGAGAATAGAACACTGTTGAATTCGAGGAAAATCTATGAACCGGTTCTCGAAATATTCACGATTAAAATTTTCAAATACCTCTAGCACCTTGAATTTTGCGGTTACGTTAAAATCGCACATGACCTTTTTAATAGCATTTGAAAAGATGCATAAAAAAGGTTTAATACTATTTTCATTTTTGTGAACCGGTTC
>FIZU01046816.1:0-18116 GCA_900064475.1 Pseudococcus longispinus
CAAACGTCTCGCGTAATTTGCAAAAAACGAAACATGGGGAGACGTTCCACCCCCCGGGGGAGTTGCCCCGCCAGCTGGGGCCCGAGGGTTTTGTGTGGTGACTATTGGGACCACATTCAACACTTTTTCGCAAAAAAATACCTGCTACCTTTTTTTTCCGTTTTTTCTCATTTTATGATCTAATTTTACTGGCCTAAAATACAATGTATAAAGTTACGTAATCCTTCCATTAATCGAAATAAGGCACAGAGTATGTGACTATGTGACCATTATAATTTTCTGCATATTGAATTATTTTTCGAGGCACCTCCTTCGTATTCAATAAACTGCAACAACTACTGCAATGTGAGTCAAGTTGCCTATACGAACTGATAAAGAGGTAACAATAGCCAAGATTTGTATCATCATGTACACAGTAATTTTGAAACTAGAACTAGCCCTGAAATCATTTAAAAGCTGTACTACATACCTACATTAAGACGATGATTTGAATGAGGAATACATTTTGGATGAATTTCATTACCTGAACCTAATCCGTATTTTTGGCTTCATTAGAATATTTCGCTGACAATGACGTAGGCACTTACCAAAGGCGAATTTCAAGGAGGATACAAACACGTAAAAATTATCAAATTATTCGAATAAAAAAGACTATTCATTTAAAACATTGTTTCAACTGAGAATTGCCAAAATTATTCATCCCAAGTCCAACCCATATACAAACATAATTACCTTGTTCTTGGCCATAGCAGTATGTGACTTTTTATAGGAATATTCGATAATTGAACAAATTTTATCATCATAGTTTTTGGTTTAAATAAGCTTAAAAAATGATGGAAATTTTGAAATCAACTTCCTTTAAATGTTAGGTACATGATGGCAGAAAAAAATCACCTCAACAAAATTTGTCATTTTTAAAAATTTTTTTGCTTCAACATACGTTTGTACTTCTTTCAATTTTAAATTTAAGCAAACAACTTTCAAACCAGAATTTTTTTAGTTTTTGGAGTGACTAAGTACTCATTTCCTTGATTGAAAATTTGTAGGTATGTTTTGATCAATTTTTTGAAATTATGTTTTCCCCTTCAATTTTAATGATATGTAATCATCATTTCCACGTATCACTTTTTTCATAACAGTACCCCGTAAAAAATTCTTTTCGTGAATGATATCGCTTTTAAAACGAATGAAAAATAATTTATTCTAATTTATAGTGCTCTATTTCAGTATTTATTCAATAAATTATATTTAAAAATTTACCTATGCTGCCAAAACTATGCAATTTTATTCATTTTTTTCAACAAAATAATTTTTGCCGAAGATATAGGATAATTTTATCTAGCTAATTGAATATTATCGACCTACATATTAGAAAATTATGGGCTTTTGGTACGTATTTTAGATTTTGTAGTCCTACAATAAAAATTTGTGACGTGAATACCTAAAACTAAATACCTATTTAATTAATTCTTGAAAATATTATCCTCATTATCAATTCCGTTAACCAGATGAATATAAAAAAATCACACTTTTAAAAAGTGAATGGCCAAATGACTCTATGCATTATTCGACAATAATAATTAATAAATCATTTCTTCGGTTCGAATGAATATTCAACTCGAAACGCTATACTTATTTAATACGAATAAGTACGTATGTTGCAGTTGTATGTACTTGAAATAATTAAAACCTACATAAATACGTATCGCTATACCATTATATATCACATAATATCATCCATTAAAGAATCATTTCGCTATCTATTGAAATAAAATATAGATCACCGGGCAAGTTCATCGATCTATGTACGACTACTACACCTAAGTCTACGATTTGTATCTTTTAATTGTGTAATTACGGAATGAGTCTAATTTCGAGGTGAACAATCGATCACCTTCATTATTTTCCAGCATAACAATATGTAAACAATTTCGTGATATTAAAACTTTACGATCAAGGTAAATCTTCGTAAATCAAAACTCGAAACATCGATGTGCCATGATTTACGAGTTAAATTTTCCAAAACATCAAATTAACTGTTTATGTATAAAATTTATACATTTATCTCGGGGATACAGAGGTGTGCGAATAACCCACAACATCGGTTTAAAGTCTGCAATAATTTATTTAATACGGTATTAATAATAATTGCGGTTTGATACGGCCAAACAAAAAATTATAATTTTAATAATATAAGCATAGTACTATTGTAGGCGTACATTGTAGGTCACCCTTGGTGTTTGGTGAAAGGACGCGACGAGATTTTCATCAAAAATTTCAAATTAATCGAGTATTGTAATAGAGTTTGTATTAGTAAACCCTTTCGCACTGTTTTTTTATGATTACAACTCGAACCGAACCATACGATTGCAAATGCGTTGTGGTGTTCTAATTTTGATCGACTGGTTGATTATACACTCGCGGTGCTGGTGTTTTTTTCAGATCCTATGTGATCTGCTGGTCGTCGCATGTGGAGGTATTGAAGGCTGCAAGTCGCAAGATAAAGAATGACTGGTGTTTTTTGTGTGTGCCTGGGTTATTGTCTAAATAACCATGATGCAATAGGGTCTGTTATCGTATCAGAAACAAGATGTATGCTCGGTTAAAAAAAAATTAACCCGGATAAATTTCATGTTAGTGGATCTATGTAAGATGGAGGAAAAAGTTGTACGAATGCAATGAGTGATTATAATGTGGAACAATTTTTATACTTGGCCATTATTGTAGAAAGGGACGTTTTAAAAGGGAATTTCTTATACCTAGAGATTTATAGCTGAGTTGATGACAATGTTCGATTAGGCACAAGAAGGGAAAAATATTACCTATATTGTTGAACATGGTGCCTATCTTGAAATAAACGGGCACCAGGGTGACAAATTTCAAAAAATCAAATTTTTAATTTATATTTCAAAACAACTTTGGAAAACGAACGACAAAAGCAAAGAGTTCTGCAACAAAATTGCATACTTTCAAAATTGTAGGGATCAAACTAATTAATCTACAATAAATGCTGTTCAATTCTCTCATAACATTTCAGGCGAATAAAAATTTAAAGATGACAATAGCAAAGTCATTTGATGACTCAAAAAAAATCATTAATCATTAATTCATTACCTTTGGGTTAGAAGGCTACAAAATAATATGAATGAATCTAAATAGCCCAGTCAAATTAGGAAATGAAATCGCATTTTGAGTCATCGAAGATTTTATGATTTTAAAATAGGCTATGCCATTTAACAAATTACATTTCACAAGTAACATATGAAAAGTATCAGGTAACACATAAAGTGTGACCCGGTGACAAGTGGCATATCATTTTACATTTAATATATGACACATGTCTATTATCAGGTGATATGCCTTCTATAAAGTGACATATGACATGTATTAGATGACATATGTCATGCATCAAGAAAGATCATAGATCAATCACATTTCAAGGATCTTTGATCTAAAATCTTCAAAACATGGATCTTCAGTTGAAAGAATTAAAAAAACTGATCTTATTTAGATCTTCATCTTTTTTTGAAATTTAATGATTGAGAAGATCTAGATCTTGAAAAGTTAGAATTAGATCTTCTAAAATAATCAATTTCAAAAAAATCTTTTTCTGATGCCATGCACTCCAGTGCATCGGCGAACCGTTTCTTTCAACTGAAGCTCCATATTTTGAGGTTGAAATTCGATCGATCTATAATTTTTCTTAATAAAGATCATAGATCAGATCACTACAAATTACATGCAAGGATTTAATATCCTCAAAATTTGACTGAGGAGTGAGGATCCGATCTTTTGTGTTGGATCTAATCTGAATCTAAAAAAAATCCCTCAAGTGATCTGGATTTGGATCTTAGACACTTACGCACGTAAAAAATGAAAAAATATGAACTTGAAAAAATACGCAACAAAAAAAAGGACGTGTCAAATTACACGCTCGTATTGATATACGTATACCAAGCATCAAATACCCAATGCAATTTTTCAAATGGCTAATGACAAGTGATTTAATATGTGTCAGGTGACATATACCATACAGTATGCCTCATTTATCCAGCAATACAGGGTGTTCTTATAGCAGTGCACCGTCTTCAAACAAGAGGTGCAGCTACCCAAATTACATAAGTGCATACATGTTTGCTAACCCCAGAATTTGAAGGGGAAAAGTTATGAACCAGTACTGGTAGACGTTTCAAAATGTTGTAACTCCGCTGGTGATATAGATAGGCAATTTTTTTTGAAACCTTCATGTAGAACTTTTCAAACTCTACAAAATGAGTTATATTCATGTTTTGCCGAACTCTAAAATTGGAGGAGCTACAATGATTTGAAATCTTGTAGGCTTCATAATTTCTTTAATTTTCAAGTAATGCAAAATTTTGTAAGAATAATTTTTTGTTGAGCTTTTTGAGCTCTACAACATGAGCTAATAATATTTAGCATAACTCTGAAATTGAAAGAGCTACAAGCATTAAAAAAATAAAAAGTGACATCATTTATATTTTCTCAAATTCAATTTTTTTTTCAAAAATTTTTCAAAATGATCTTTCATGTTTTCAATTTTGGAGGTGGGAAAAAAATTTTCAGCTTATTTTGTAGAGCTCAAAAAGTTCAACAAAAAATGATTTGCAAAATTTTGTAATTTGTATACAGGGTGTCCCAGTTAAGAGTGAACGCCTTCCAACTGGTAAGTAGGCAACCCATCTTGAGCTCAAGTACATATGTTTGCCTACTTTTGGAATTGAAAGGATAAAGCAATGCTCATTCGGAATTTTTTTTGAAATCTTGTTCCTTATTTTTAATTTTTTTTATAAAAATTGAGGGTTGAGGATTTTTTCTGAATTTTATTGAATTTTAAAAAAATTTCTTATGTCAACCTACCATTATTATATGAACTCAATTTGTGTAAAAAAAGCATGCTCTTCTCAATGGTACAAACCCCAGCTTTCTATCTTGTTCGAATCAAAATTTATGCGTGATTAATTTTAAGAAAAACACATTAAAAAAATATTTTTTGAACAAATTTTAAAATTTGAAGGGAAAAGTCAAAGGGCATGCTTTTTTACACAAATTGAGTTCATAATAACGGTAGGTTAACATGAGAAATTTTCTAACATTTAAATAAAATTGAAAAAAAATTGAAAATTTGTTTGCGTTATCAACTAATCCACAAACCTGTTTTATGAAAAAAAAACTAGAATGAATGCTCCTTTGAATGGCGCAAATTGCAACCCTCTACCTATCCTAGTAAAATTTTTATGGTAAATCAAAAATAATAAACATGATTTCAAAAAAAAAATTCGAATGCGCAAAACTTTGTCCCTTTAATTCCAAGAGTAGTCAATCATATCAACTTGAACTCAGGATGGGTTGCCTACTTACTAGATGGAAGGCGTCCACTCTTAACTGGGACATCCTGTATAACTTAAAAATTGAAAGAGTTATATAAAGCCTGCAAGTTTTCAAACCATTTTAACTCCTTCAATTTTAGAGTTGGGCAAAACATGAATATAACATAACTTTGTCCCTTTAAATCCTGGGGTAGGCAAACATGTATGCACTTATGTCGTTGGGTAACTGCATCTCTAATTTGAAGGCGGTGCACTGCTACCGGAACATCCTGTATACCTGCTCATTTTTTTCTTCATTGATTCTCAATTGAGATCCAGTTATAAAATTACGTTCAATAAAATAATCGCGCAGAAATTACTTTTGTGCATTTATACTCGTAGGTAGGCATAATCGCCTAATTTTTCATGCTGTTCCGGATCTTAGAAAATGTGATGTGGTTCAATGAAAACGTGGGAGTGAAATGCATTTTGAAGTACTACTTTGGAATAAATACCAATGAGCATAGCCGGGTTTATAGGGGTGATTTGGCCTTGAACACCGAATTTTAAATTATCCAATGGAAGTTGGTCCTTATGGTTTGAAACCCCCGTGACAAAATTTTTCCTGCATTTAGACCAAATTCGTTCATTTTCCCCCTTTTTTCCAATCTTCTTTTAAATTACCCAAATAACGCGAATTTGGGAACCCACAACCTCTTCAAAATTACCTAGGGGCCTATAAAATCATGTCTGGACTAGTTTCAAGTCGACATCTCTCATATACTGTAATTTAAGCAAAATCGAGAAATTCTGATTTTTTTTTGCTCTTTTTCAAGAATTGAGTATTTTTTTCTGAAGTCAAAAATACCTACTCAATTTTTGAAATGAGTTGAAAAAAATCAGAGTTTCTCGATTTAGCTGAAATTACAGTTTATGAGAGATATCGACTTGAAACGAGCCTAGACATGATTTTTAGGCCCCTAGGTTATTTTGAAGAAGTTGTGGGTTCCCAAAATCGCGTCATTTGGGTATTTTTGAACAAAATTGGAAAAAATTAAAAAAATGCAGGATGATGGCTTATTTTGGTGTCATTATTGGTATATTCCAAGAAAAAAAATTTTCGACCAGAAATGACCCATTTTAGGGGTGGGTGGGGTCGTCGAAATAATTAGTTTTTTGCATTTTTGAATATGACTCACCACGATATCAAGTTCTACAAAAATATGAGAGTGTACATCTAGACTAAGTAGTACACAATATTTTTTTTTCAGAATTCCACCTCTGAAAGGGGTTGCCAAAATGGCCCTTAGAAAGCTTGAAATGTCCATTTGACCTTGAAAAAGTGCTCGAAATGTTTTTTCAAAAAATTCCAAAAATCACTCTCAATACTGTCTACTATCCCTGCAAGTTTGAAAAAATTCGGTTGAAAACTGCCAAAAATATAAATTTTTAACGATAATCCACATTTAAACCCCCCCCCCCCTCCTCTTCTCCAATGGGTTAGGGTTGAGATATCAAACTGAAAATTTTGTCACGGGGGTTTTAGACCATTTGCACCAACTTCCACTGGTTAATTTAAAATCCGGTGCTCAGGGCCAAATCACCCCTATAAACCCGGCTACATTTTTTCTTGCACGATAAAACATTCCTACGTACTCGCCTCAGCTTTATTTACTTCAAAGACCTATCTCAACCTAGATAAACTTCGGCAAACCTACGTGATAAATTTTTTTCTAAATTGGTAGCTCATTTCGCCTAGAGCAAAGCCATTCGCGTAATCTAATTACCGCTGGAATTACGTTCGCATTATTCAGTCTAACGATTTACTCTTCGAAGATCGTTATTTTGGCAATTTAACGACATTATGGTCAATGTCGTATGTTTAAAAAAGTTTATCTTATATAAATTCAACTCATTCGCTATTACATAGCCCATTGCAACGATACACAGTTCGAAGTCAAACTGGCTTGTGATTTATGATGATTGTAGACTAATTTCAACTCTATCGTAATAAAGTTTTAAAATTCTCATTAATCGACCTCACATTAGCCCCCTCAATCGTAGGTACATCTAAACGTTATTGTGAGTTTCTTATAAAAGAGAATTTTTTTCCTCGCATTCTCTCGATGAAAGCAAAAGCGAAGAAAAACCCAACGTATTCAAACACCATCCACCTTGATGGATGTCATTGCCATGAGAACGTTACGACAATGGGTAATGAAAAATGAACGAAAATTATACGAAAAATACGTTAACTTCGAACCAATACGGTTCAATTATGTAATGTAAATTTGATAGTTCATGTCGCGTCTGCAAATCCTTGAACGCGGTACCGCGTCCTTGCTCTATAACATATTTTATAATGGCGAGATAACGGATAGAGATGAGATGAATATTACCGCCACATCAAAATTACATCACACGCGCGTGTAAACCTTATAATAACCGTAAATCGAATATATTGCATTTTTGCTAAAAAAAAAATAATAAATAAATTTCATACGCGGCGATTACGCGATTATTGGTTATAAGTGCACGAAATGAATTTTCAAACCTGTGGTTAATTCGGTATAACTAATGATTATTAAATAAAAATAAACTTATTCTTGTCATGATCTCTTCTCGGCAGATGAGTTTTACTCACAGCATCGCGTTTTTTTTGCTTCCGTATCGATGAAATCATAGCGTTGAACCCACTTGAAAATTTTCAAGGTAAAAATCTGTGTGTTTTTTTTCCAAGAATAAAAAAAATAATGCATATATCCGGCACTTTGGAATCGTTCCGGTTTGTTCAGATTTGATTTGCATTTAGAATAGTGGTCGTTATGGGCAGTTTGTTTAATTTAAATAAAGAAAAACATTCTAAGGTGTATGTTTGCCAAGGGGAAGAATTCGCTGTAATGGGTGAGACGTTGGAGTACCTAGTTGAACAGGTTTTATCATTGTGATGCACGCGTTTATGTGGTCACAGTGCATATAAGATTAATGGTTTCATTGGTCTGATTTTTTACACTGTTTCGAGCGGATGACTAATTTATTTGTTGATTTGTTGACATTATTTTGAATTTTCAGGGTTCATGAGACATAGATATTGAATTGATTAATCATTTTAGGTATAGGGCTAGGGGCCTAAAAATCATGTCTGGACTTGAATTAAGTCGATATCCTTCAAATATTGCAATTTCAGCAAAATTGAGAAACTTTATTTTTTTTCAACTTATTTCATGTAAAATTTTTCAAAATCGAAAATACCTACTCAATTCGTAAAAAAGAGCAAAAAAATTGAAATTTCTTGATTTTTCTGAAATTGCAATATTTGAAGGATATCGGCTTAATTCAAGCCCAGACATGATTTTCAGGGCCCTATCTCATCCGGAGGAGATGGTAAGTTCCCAAAATGGCGTTATTCGGATATTTCAAAAAAAAAATAGGAAAAAATGGAAAAAAGGAACGAATTTTATCCAAATGCAGATTGTTGGTGTATTTTGGCGTCATTGATAATATATTGCAAGAAAAAAAATTTTCGACCAGAAATGATCTAGTTAAGGGAGGAAAAGGGCTGAAAAAACGGTTTTTTGAAGATTTAGGTATGACTCCTCCCCTGGAAAAAATCCAAAAAAATTCTGAGCCGTGCAAATCGGCCTGGAAAATAAGAAAACAATTTTTTTTCATGTCCGCACCAAAATCGTGCCCCCTATGGTGACTTAAAGTTTTCAAAGTCGATTTCAAGGTCATTGTAGGAGCCGGAAAAATCTGAAAAAATTTCACAACGTTCCCCTTGAGTACCTGTGTCCACATACCAAGTTTGATAAAAATCGATCAGAAATTCGCTAAGATAGCATTTTTTTAGCTTAAAATCACTATTTCAGGGGTCGAACCCTTGGGGGTGAGGTAAAGGATACCGCATAAGGTTTAAAATCATCTTTGAGAAGTTAAGAAAAAAATTTGAAATTCGACCAGAGGACGATTTTCTCATCACACAAGAGCCTTTCAAGTGGTGCTTCCAACCCCCCTCCCCCTCATTTTTAAAATTCAAAGAAATGTTTTTTTGGTAAAATTTTTCAATTTTCAATTATTTCATTCCAAGCTGTCTCAGTATTCCTTTTGATCAAAAATAACAAGAAGTAAAATTTTTTATACCCTCCCCTTTGGGATAAAAGTGAAAGTTTGAGGGAGTTCAAATTTCACCCCACTAAAGGAGCTGCCTACTTTCTCATTGGAGGAGATAACAGAAATTTGAGAGTCATTTCTAATAAAAATTGGAGTATTAGGAGGAAATGGAGCAAAAAAAAAACATCACATTTTTTAATTCTATGAAAATTGAAGGGAAAGTTGGCACCACTTTTTTGCATTTCGGGGGCTAAAATTTTCTACGATTTATTTTCTCATAAAAGGGAACAACCTTAGGGGGTGGGAGCAAAACAAATCAGAAAATACTTTCCACCAACTATAAGAGTATATTCTGAGGTCCCCAAAATTCCACTGAAATTTTTCAAAACCATTTCAAAAACTTTTAAATGTCAGATTTTTCAACTGACGTTGTTATTTTCAATTCAACGAACAAGGAAGCGGAAAGAGAAATCTGTTGAATTTTTCTTAAAAGAACTTAAAAGTGAAAAACGACCCAATTAAGTATATTCTTCATCAAATATCAAATTAAAAGCAATATACCACTCTCTTCTTTCACTTTTCCTCCCTCATCCAAGCAACTATCTCATCGATACCTGCCTGTATCATCTCAAAAAACACAAAAATGATTTTACAGCTCGACGTTCGCGAATGATTGCCAATCCTCGGAGATTTGACGTGAATTAAACTGGTCGATGTGGATAAAATTACAACATACTCGTAAAACTTATATCTATAGCAATATTGTCTTCGAAATTGTTGGCAACATTTCCACCAAACTGACGTATATTTCGAAATGGGAAAAAAAACAGTTATCGTCGCAAGCATCAACGTACAAATGGGCGAATTTTCATCTTAAAGATGGAGGTCTAGATTCAGGTGCAGATAATTGATAAAAAAAATTTCGAAATGAAAGTTCCGAGGCATGGGAGGGAGGGTAATTTTCAGTGAAACACATCCAGAATGTTCAAATGTTCATTGTACAATTCATCAAAATATGGAATACTCAAATTTTTTCAAAAAAATGGACATTAGGTCGATTTTCACAGGAACAGTCACGTTGATTTCAAACTCTATTTTTAGTATTGATCAAAAAAATCGTTGAGCAAGCATTTTTCAAGTAAAATCAGTTCATATCTATTTTCAAAAATTAAGATTTTCATCGCCCATTGCATCACCTTACCCCCTCCCCCCACCTCTCCATATTTTCTCTTCGAATATCGAATCTAATCGTTTCCAAAAATCCAAAAATAATCCCTCGTTGATGTATTCTGACCTGAAAAATTTCAGAAGTGTCCAAAAAAAGGAGTCTTTTCAAGAGATCACCTCTCCTCACTCATTCATCAACCTGCTCATCTAAATTGCTCTATGAATTCCTCAAATCTCGACCAAAAATCCACCTCTCTCCGTTTCCCAGACACTCGACCTCCTCACAATAGCCTACTTACACCTCTTACTCATCTGGAAAATCCGACTAAAACCTTCAACAGAAAAAAATAAGTCTCAAGTGACGAAGATTTTTCGTTTTTCGAATACGTGGACTTATTATATTGCGCCACGTATAAGTTCGCGCGAGAGAAGAAATTTTTCTATATGGATTTTTATTTCGTACGACGATCAGGCCAGACGAGGAGTGGTTCAGTTGTAACACCGAGTAAAAGGAAGAAGGAAAAATGACAGCGGAGCACCACCAGAGATTAACTATACCGCTCGATGTTAAGAATTTCTTTCATTTATTGTTCAATATCTTTTTCTTTTTTACTTTTTCTTCTTCTTGCTTCTTTATACTTACTTTCTTTCTCTACGCCATTTTTTTCCTGCCTGTATAGCGCAGCGTACGTCTTCTAGCTGGTATATTGCGCCGAGCAGAAGTTTCATTTTGTTTTATTCCCAAGAAACGTTTTTACCTATCAAATAAAATACAGAGACTTTTTCTTTGCGGCGTGTTAGCCCAAGTGAAGCTGAAATGAATTTCAAAGCAGAAGGAAAACTTGGGCTAATTTTCGTGATTAAATTGTCACGCTCGGATTCACGTTATTTTTTCACCCCTTTTATCGTCGCTGGGTCGCATCGCGTCGTCGTCGTGTTCGCGTTTTCCTATATACCGTTCATCGTGCTCGTCTTGGTTCTTTCGTCATTTTATGGCCCTCGTCTATAATATAATACACGTCTGGGTCTGGTTAATGCCACCGGATGCCACGTTTCGAGGTTTTTCCCATTTTCTTCCAAACCCTCTTCCTCATTTCAAACACCCAACTTTACGATTTGCTTAGTTACACTCGAACGTACCTACTCTCATTCCACGTGCGGAATTCTAATTACCAAAAATATTAATTCCAAGGTAACGCAGAATCGCACAGTTCAAAAAAAAAAAAACACAGCTCAGGATCCAACAAAAGCAACACCCATTGCTCATCCGCGGAATTCCCCTTCGTTCTCAAAACACTGTGAAAATCCCTTAAACTAAACTCATTTGCTGGAAATTGCAATTACGAAATTTGCCAATGTTTACGGTAAACAATACGCCAACGAAAACGATATTACTGGTAACTGCTTTTATTAAAACACAATGTAACCCTAAGTTTAAACAATACCGATACCGAGGCAGGAAGTTCCTCGGCTGGGAGACGAAGACGTTCAACCAGTCGATGACGCAACGGGGCTAATGTCAATAGTGAAAGCGTGTTATTTGAGAAGTTTTCCTCAAAAGCTCTTCTAATCCTGTTAATTGATTCGTGGAATTGCTTTTCAGATGATACTAATTGCTTTCCGATAACCCTCCTCTGGGCGCCTCTCAGGTTCGCTATCTCATTCCGTCGCTGTGTCTCTCTTCCTCCAGATACTATTTTTGATTATTCAACGTGACGTGACTAACGATAAGGTTTACACGTTTAATTTATTTATGTTAATTACTTATTTCTACAATAAAATAAGGGGTACGGAGTACCGACGATTTAGCCGGGTTTTATTTCGATGCGTAGATAAATGCCGTGGCGTGACGTCGATGACGAAGGGGAGACGAGTCAATGACGTGAACGAGGTGACAAAATGGCCGAATTAATGCGCAATTATACCATACGAGGTGATTCCGTTGAAAGGTGGGTCCTTCCGGAGAGATGGATAGGCAATTTATGTTACTTTAGCATCAAATGAAGACGGTAAATTCTTCAATATGAGAGCTGCTCGATGCATATTTGAATCATTCAAAAATGTTCAAATTTTATACGAACTTTGAAAATTTCCCTTCTCATTTAGAGGTCATTTTGAAGTCAAGAGTTGGTAGAAATTATTAAAAAATGCAAAAAAATTCTAATACAATCTTTAAAATTGCTATAAAAGCAGTGAAAAAGTCGTCAAAAATGTCTGAAATAATGTAAAAGGAAATGAAATTTCATGAACATCATTGCAAATGTTGAAAAATGTGTAAAAATGTCAAACACTTTGAGGAAGTAGTTGAATTTTTCACAAAAATCATTGAAAATGTCGCAAAAGTTGTAAAAAAGTTCTCCATTGTAAAAATGAACAAAAAAATTATCAAAAATGTTGAAAAAGTGCCAAAAAAGTCGTCAAAAATTCTAAAATGTTGTAAAAAAAATCTTTGAAGTTTCATTAAAATCATTGGAAATTTTGCAAAAATGGCGAAAAGTTGTCTAAAATGACTAAAACGTTGTAAAAATCGTCAAAATCACTAAAAGTGTGACAAAAGTGGCAAAAAAGTGTGAAATGTTGCGAAAATTGTCAAAAAATTTTCGAAAAAGTAGTGGAAAAGTCGTGAAAAATGTCTGAAATGTTGTAGAAACACTTGAAACGTTCATAAAAATCATAAAAAATGTCGCAAAAATTTTTAAAAAATTGTCCATTGTAAAAATAAACAAAAAAATTATCGAAAATGTTAAAAAATTGGAAAAAAAGTAGTCAAAAATTCTAAAATGTTGTAAAAAAAAATTTTTATTTCATAAAAATCATTGGAAATTTTCCAAAAATGGCGAAAAGTTGTCTAAAATGCCTAAAACGTTGAAAAAATCGTTAAAATCGTTGAAAATGTGACAAAAGTGGCAAAAAAGTTGTCAAAAAAGTGTGAAATGTACCGAAAATTGCCAATAAATCTTTGAAAAAGTAGTGGAAAAGTCGTGAAAAATGTCTGAAATGTTGCAGAAACACTTGAAAATTCCATAAAAATTATCAAAAATATCGCAAAAGTTGGGCTCAAAATATTGTGGAAATGAAAAAAAAATCATTGAAAATATAGAAAAAGAGCAGAAAAATCGACAAAAATTCTGAAATAATAAAGAGAAATTAGAAATTTCATAAAAATCATTGTAAATTTTGGAAAATGGCAAAAAGTTGTCAAAAATAAATAAAACGTTGTAAAAATCGTCAAAAATGTCTGAAATGTTGCAGAAACACTTGAAAATTTTATAAAAACCATTAAAAATGTTGCAGAACTAATGAAAAAATTGTTTAAAATTCATTGAAAATTTTTAAAAAGTTGTCGAATATGTAAAAGTGGACAAAAAACATTGAAAATATTGAAAAAGTCGTCGAAGGTCGCCAAAAATGTCTTAGATGTTGCTAAAAATTTTGAAAATTTCTAAAAAGCATAAAAAATGTTGTAAAAGTGGTGAAAAAAATGGTCAAGAATCATTGGGAATTTTGAAAAAATGGCAAAAAAGTTGTGAAAAACGTCTGGAATGGTGCAAAAATTGTGAAAGAGTCATAAAAATCATGACAAATGTCAAATTTTTATAACTTTATCACAACTTTTACAACATTTTTAAACGAGTTTTATGAAAATTTTTACAATTTTTTCAACATTTCACTTTTCAGCCATTCTTGGAAACTTTTTCACCGTTTTTGTAACATTTTCAATTAATTTTTGCCCATTTTTTACTACATTTCTGGCTTATTGAGAACTTTTGTAACATTTTCAACAATTTTCACAATTTTTTCGCCATTTCAGACATTTTTGGCAGATTTTCTACTGTTTTTGTAACATTTTCAATGAATTTTTTTCCATTTTTTACAACATTTCAGACTTTTTTACAACTTTTTTTCTATTTTTGTAACATTTGCAATGATTTCTATGAAATTTTTGAGAATTTTTGCACTATTTTAGATATTTTTAGTGATTTTTCTATAACATTATTGACAATGTTTTTAGTTATTTTAAATTTTGCACAACTAAATAAATTTTTGAACAATTTTTACAATTTTACAACATTTTAGACTTTTTTGACAACTTTTGCTTCAATTTTAGGGATTTTAATGAATTTTTTAACCACTTATTAAACATTTTTGACAAATTATAATTTTTTTTTTGAAAAATTTACCAATTGGCAAAAAACAATCATAAAATTTGTTTCGTAAAAATATAAAAATAGCATGAAACTGCTTGATAAAAATTCATTAAAAAAATTTGGGTCACAATTTCATAGAAATTGTTAAATTGTCAACAAAGTTAAAATATTTTGAAAAAATTCAGAAAGAGCTCAAAAGAAATTACAATTCTGTAAAAAAGGCAGTTAAAAAACGTAAAAATCATAATTTTGAAAATATAAAAAAATTGCATAAAAATCCTCATCATCAATGTATTTAGAAATTTTGTCAAAATTGTTCGAAACATTCGTGAGATGAGTATTTCTGAAAAAAAAATCATCAAAACATAATAAAAACTGTTGCAAACATTGTATAAAAAATCATCAAAAGGAAAATCCTTTCAAAATTCAATGAAAATGTTGAAATGTTTTGAACAATTTAGGAAATTTTTCTAATATTTTGACCGATTTTTCTCATAACGATAGAAAGACTTCTGGGACTTTTTGAACGATTTTTGCCAGAAGTCAATATTTTTTTATGATAGATTCGTAAATTTTTGAACTTGAGAAAGTTTCATCAGACGTTTTACTGGACAAATTTGACGATTTTCGATTAATTATGTAACTACTTCACTTGTTGAGAGGTAAGAAAATTAGAAAACTGGCTGAAGAAAGTTTTGAAAATGAAACTTTATGGATAAAGTTTCTGCATGTCATACTGATATGTACTTGTTGAATTTGTTGGACATCTTGAAAAACTTGTAATTAAGAAAATGGTGGCATTTATAGAAGAAGTTTTGAAACTTGCTCCCTTTAGATTCATAAACAAAATTTTCGATTTCAAAACATCAAAAAACTGAAAAGTATGCCTGAAAATTTATATATTTTTTCAAAACACCCTCTTTCATCAAAAACAACTCAACAAAAAAACAGAAAAAAATTGAAAACTAACCTAATTTCAAATTCGAACTGAACACGAATTTATTTCCTTATACTTTCAAGTTTCAACAGTCACGAAACTCGTAACCCACCTCTTCCAAGAATTTCTTCCATTCGCCACAAACCACCTCCCGAAATCCGCGAGCTTAATTCGCATAATGAAATTGAATTCACCGAGACATAAAAAAAGGAAAGATTCATTTCCTCGCGTCATTTCTTTCCTTCGCGTTCATCAAGGTACCCACAAATCCTAAAAATTTAACCCGAGCTACGCTCAATCTCGCACACAAAGCTCGTTTAAAATTACATCGTAGTTATTACCTACATCGAAGCAGATTCGTCGTACCTACGACGTTAGCTATTTTCTCTAAATTAACTCCTCGACTCCTGCTCCAGCTCCGACTAACTCGCGCCTAAAAATGAAATTTGCAACGACGTTGATGAATCTAACCAAAGAGAGGGATTTAAATTGCTATATTACAACGCTCTTTTGTACTATAACGCGATTCTTTATTTACATCGAATCGTACACGAGGTTTCTTAGTATTATGTACTTACTTTATGCCATTTTATAGTTATATATAAAACATATACATATACATACGGATTACATCGCGCCAACGCCAGCGCCGAGGGGTATAAGAGCGAGTTTCTAATTTAAACGTTATGTTGCGGAATAAAATGCAAATTTCGGTTAAATTTCGTGTTAATTTCGCGTAATCAACGTGCCAGGTTAGGTAGGTACTTGTGCTATACGTATAGGTACGTACGTGTATCTCTTTTTGCATATCTACACACAGCCAGAGCCAGCATTCGCAAAACTACACACAGATACACGTTTCGTAAGTACTTAGGTAGGTGTAAAAAGGTCGTAAGCTAACACGTAAATTGCATATGTGTTCCAACTTTCATCTACTGTGTATACATTTCCTCCTTTCATCCTTCCCGTGCATCCATTTTATAAGCACCTTTGGCGAAACACTAAAGTCAACTTTGAAAATTGCGTTAAAATAAGCTGAAATTTTCTCACATCCGAGTGAGTGAAAAGGTCAGCCGCGGATGGGTCGATGGTTAACATCATTAACATATTCGCATAGAAGATGATTATGAAAAAGGAAGTCTCCTTTTGGGAGGAAATTATAGTAAAATTGCCCACCACGGGCAGAATAATGAAACTTTTTTATACGTTTTTGAACAAGGGAAGTAATTACGCAATATACAGGGTGATTCTGTAGTGTACTGGTTCCTTAAAAACAGCAGATATGCAATTTGCGATGCATAGAGTTGAGCATGTTGCTCATTTATGTGGTGGGAGGGTCAGAGAGACACAAATTACGATCAAAAATCGTTTTTTTTTTACGGAATTATCAATTTTGATTTTAATATTTGGTAAAATTTATTTTATGATTTTTTTCTACTTTTTTGCCAAGTTGAAACCACTAAAGTTCTGCGATGTCGTGATTTTGCTGAAATCATTGATAATATGCCTTCGCTGGTGACTTTGAAATAAAAATGGTGAATTCGTTGCGAATTTGATATTAAAACATTGTAAAGACTCTTACATTCCTTTTTTTTTTAATAAAAAATTCTGGCTTTTTAAAAAAAAATGTTTTGATTATTTTGAGATGAAAGATCTAAATTTATCACTTTAGAATAAAAATTATCGTTTTCGAGTCAAAATTCTCGCTTTCATAGTTTTTGAAACAAAATTCAGTTTCATATTTCATTTTTGAAAAAAAAATACCAACTCATCATTATTTTTGAGTCAAAGTTGTTGTTTCTGACCCAAAATTCTAAATTTTCATCATTTTTGATACAAAGTTCTGATTCATTAAACATTTATTGAACAACAATATTGACATCTTTTCATTTGTAATTGAAATTCATTGCTATTAAATCAAAATTCTGACTCAGCATCGTTTTTGAAACAAAATTCTAATTCATTAATAATTTTTGAAAACAAATTCTGACTTCTCAGGATTTTTGAATCGTAATGATCGTTTTCAAATCAAAAACTTTTCGTCTTTTTCAAATGTTTCTATCATTTTGTGGTAAAAAATCAAACTTAATAATTTTTAATCATAATTCATCGTTTTCAAGTCAAGAAATTTGGACTTCTCATTGTTTTTGAAACAAAATTGTCTGGTTCATAACTCATTTTTGAATACAAATTCTGACCTCAAAATTTTTGGAAGAAAATTATTGTTTTCGAGTCAAAGACTTCCCTTTTTTCAAATCTTTCAATAATTTTGGTATAAAAAATCTTACTTAATCATTTTTGATAAAAATTTATCATTTTCAAGTCAAAATTTTGATATTTCATTGTTTTTGAAACAAAAATGATTCTAATTCATAGTTCAATTTTGAATAAAAATTATAATCTCATGGTGTTTGAATCAAAATTAAT
>FIZU01046820.1:0-15648 GCA_900064475.1 Pseudococcus longispinus
ATTTACACAGAAGTGTCATTTCTTTTCCATTGAAGTTCCGATTCAGTTTCATTGAGATACCATTTTGGTTCCACCAATGTTATAATTTTAATGCGAAACATACATATATACTTTCATAATCTACTACTACACACTGTGTACTCGTGGCCGAACTGTTAGCGTAGGTAGATAGGAATTTTAGGGCTTAGGTTCAAATCCCCGTTAGGTAGGCAGGAAAATTTTCGTATGATATGTTGAGCTGAAAATGTTCATACTGACTCGGACAGATTAAAAGTGAAAACAAAAATCAAATTGAGAAATCCCAACCATGTTTTTTTGAATTTTGAAAATTGCACTTTTTATTGTAAAACTGCATTAACTTCTACATGACGGGAGAAAATGCTCTAAATTTCACTAGGGTTGTCAAAAAGTGCCATTTTGGTGCCACTGAGGTTCCATTTTGGTTCCACCGAGGTTCCATTTTGGTTCCACCGAGGTTCCATTTTGGTTCCACCGAGGTTCCATTTTGATTCCACCGAGGTTCCATTTTGGTTCCACCAAGGTTCCATTTTGGTTCCATCGAAGTTCTATTTTGGTTCCATTTCAATGTCAAATAGGTGTCATTATGATGCTAACCAGATTACCATTTTAACACCACTGAGGTACCATTATAACACCACAAGTGCTACCATTTTAATGCCATACAGTCACCACAAAGAGGTGTCATTTTGGTGTCAGTGGAAAGAAAATGATGCTTATTTGGTCTGCTCTGTGATTGGTGGAGATTTTCCATTTTAGTGTCATTTCTAGTGTCAAAAGTCTCATCCATTTTAGTTCCACGTGACACTTATTTGGTGGAAGCATTTGCACAACGGGTTGTTACAATATCTTCGATATACTGAACTACCTAGAAAGTACAACGTTCCATACGCAACTCCCAAAACTCTAAGGATACTGGACCGGAAACGGATTGATAAATCAGCATTTTCAAAACTTGATAGTGCATCCTATGGTGTACAATCGATTGCAAACGATCAGTGTTTAAAAATTCAACCATTATATGGCAATCACATCTTATTCAGCCTTGATTCCATTAAAAAAAATAGAAAATGTAATTTTGAATCCAAATATGATTACAGAAAGTGATCCCTTGGTTGATTCATTTTTACAATTATTATTCGCCACAGGATACTTGACTAATGCTAATGAAGAATGCTTCATCTTTTTCAATATGGAAGTGAAAGTCAATGCAAGGCGCATTTTTATACATCATTACAGAAAGATATTCAAATATGGCTATAACGAATTGGCAGAACAGTTTGAGACATTTTTATTCGATAACAAAACACGATCAACTGATTTCGAAAACGCCTTTCTGCATTTCATTCTTGCCAACGAACATACATTAAAATCACACATACCTCCGTCAACTCTTGCTGCTCGTAAATCAGGCCCAACTACTACCACCATTTTTGGGAGTGATTTTGAACTAGGAATCAACGAAGCATTTTTTTCCACCGTGCTTCGTTTTGCCACATTGTTGTTCACAACAAAAAGTCATATCGCTTTCGAGAAAATGGTAAACAAAAGCAAATCTGTTGACATCTTTGCGCACAATGGCAAAATTCAGGCCATTGTTGAGATGAAATATGAAGCATCATCAGTTAACCTTAAAGATGCGATAATTCAAACTTCAGAATATTTCACATCATTCGACTATCCCAACAAATTTATTGGGATTTTAGAATATATTACTGGTAATGCTATCAAATTCTATACTGCATTAATTAGTGAACAAAATTGTTTTCTTTAAAAATTCTATGGTCCATTGAAACATGCGCTTCCTTTCACCGGATTAGTAAATAGTGTTACAGAACTAATAGAAAAAACATTATTATAACTGATTTTGTAGAAGAAAGTTTCAAAAAAATTGTCTATCTATATCACGTACCTAGCTACCTACCTACTTCCCTATTTGTGATATATTACCTACGTAGTAAAATCAAAGATTTTCTCCTCGTTTATCGGGCATTTCAGAATTTCAGAATTTTAATTAAATCAATATTATACTTATCTAATTTCCTTATCATGATTGAATATCTATTTAATTAGTAATATATAATATCTGCATATTAAAGCCGATTCGTAGAAATTTCAAATCAACGAATGAATCTTAAGTCACGTAGGTACGTTTAGCTTATCTATTTCGAAATCGTATTGATTTCAACTTTGGTCTTTTTACATAACAAGTAGAAAAATAGTATGAATAAAGGATCCGGCTAGTTCGAAGGTTTTGCCTGCTTAGTTGACCGATTAATCTCATTGTAAACTTTCAGTCCCGGTACTTAAATGATAATATGACGCATTTCGAGTATATTCTACATTTTTCAGCATTAGTTTATTCTTTTAATATAGTAATTGTTAACGTAATTAGTGATCAAATTTGTGTACAACATCCTCCCGGTTTAAGACTTTACCTTGGAGAGTGCAGGGAATTTTCCGATTTTCTGGCATCAACCAGGTTATTCGTAGACAATACCGAATTAATTTCGACATTCGCGACTGGCGAGCCTTTAGTAAAAAATGTATATTTAATTACATTTTCAAGACGATTCGGTAAGAGCTTGAATCTTTTGACGATTGGCTACTTTTATGGAATAGATGTATACAAAAACGGAACGAAAGTTCCTCAAGAATTAATGAGGGCCTATCATTTTTTTGCGGCTGGCAAAGTCCTCGATGAAAATTACCGAGAAATCGCTAAATTCGTCCCGGCGCCTTACATTTCCCAACCGATCTATAGTGGACTAATTAAAGCTCATTTAGCTCAATACCCCGTAATTTATGTAGAATTCAAGGGGATAGATATATTAACGTTTGCGGGAAACCCGTTCGAGAATTTCCTTCAAAATTTTCGAAAAAAAATGTCCAATACTTTTAAACAACACAGCTATTTAATAAAGTATTTCCAAGAAACAATGACAACGACTTCTGCTTCCGAATATGAAAAGAAACTAGCTGGAGAACATTTGCAAGTATTTCTAAATATAATGTATGATACCGGGCCACTCGATTATTTGGAGCTAATCTTATCTATCCACTTCTTGTCCAAACAACTAAACAAGAAATTTTCCAAACCTGTCATAATTTTGATTGACGAATATGATACAATATTCAACTTATTATATCTGTACGGAAAATCATTTGATTCTGCTTTGCAATTGGATGTAGAGAAGTTCTATACTGCATTTTTAAAAGCTACCTTACAGGATAACGACTGTTTTATCCAGTCCTTTCTTACGGGTATTTTAAAAATACAAAATGCCGGCATATTTCCAGAATTGAATTTTTTTCGATATTTCAATGTACTGACACCGAAGTTAAATAAGTACTATGGGGTATCTCACAAGGAAGCTTCGCTCCTTTTTGATCACTACAATATTGCAATCGAAGATCGAGGGATAATTCAAGAATACTACGATGGATATCAATTCCCCACAGGTGAGGATCATACGTTCATATGGTAAACTTTTCAAGACTTTGCATTTTGTTAGACTTTCAAAAGAAGTAAACGCATATCCTATGTCTTAAACTTTTACATGTGGCATACGTGTGGAAACAGAATTAACCATCCGATCTACGATTTTGTGACCTTTTTGATACCGGGGAAATTCTGCAGTATTACCATTTCAAAACCATATTAAAACTGTATTTTCAAATTTCAAAATGGTTTCGCCGTAGATCGGACAGAAAGTCCAAGGGGATGAAGCCCCCCTGATAAGGTCCTTTTTACCCTCTTTCTCCAGATTTTTGATAATATAAAATGAATAATACAGAAGTAGGATTAACCTACTTGAAAAATAAATAGGGTAAGCATCTGTAAGACTTGGCTACTGCGTAAGACTGCGCAGTGCTAAGATCTGGAGAATGCGTTGATACTGAAAATTTTTTTGCGGTGGTCACATTGTTTCTTTGAAATCATGCATACTAATAACAGAACTTTGTGAGAATCCCGATGTAAGAAATAGTTACGAGTTTTTAGCTTTTTGAGTATCGAAATCGAATATTTCAGAAATTGTGTAGGAAGGAATATTTCATCTGTTTGAAAAAAAAACTGCAAGTCACAAAATCACCGAAAGAGTTGAAAAAAGAGTCAACTCTTTTCCCTTAAATCCTTGGAAAAAAGAGTTGACTCTGGGATCAACTCCTAAAAAAATCAGAATTACTCCTTTAACTCCTTTTGGAGTTGAGCCATGTCTGAGTGCACAGCTGTAAGTTTTTATCAACGATTTAGCTAATTTGTACCTATTAAGTAAAATTAATGTTTTTCCTTTTTTTTGTTTTTAGGACACGGTGATTACGAACATTATTATATCTTCAGCATACTGCATTACCTAGAAAGTACAACGTTCTGGACAGTACTCCCAAAACCCGAAGGATACTGGACCGGGAGCGGAACGATAAATCAGCATTTTCAAAACTTGATAGTGCGTCCTGTGGTGTACAATCGATTACAAAAAATCTTATTTGAGGAGAACGGGTGTTTAAAAATTAAAGCAGCATATGGCAATCACGTTTCATTCAGCCTTGATGCCATCAAAGAAATAGAAAACTTGATTAAGAACCCGGATACGATTACAAAAAGTGATTTCTTGGTTAATCACCTTTTACGATTATTATTCGCCACGGGATACTTGACTAATGCTAATGAAGAATGCTTCATTTTTCCCAATGTGGAAGTGAAGGACAATGTAAGAAGCATTTTTACATTTCATTATGAAAGGATATTTCAAAATGGCTATAACGAATTGGCAGAACAGTTTGAAACATTTCTATTCGATAACGAAACACGATCAACCGATCTCGAAAACGCCTTTCTACATTTCATTCTTGCCAACAAACATACATTAAAACCATACATACCTCCGTCAACTCTTGCTGCCCGTAAATCAGGCTCGACTACTACTACTGTTTTTGGGAGTGATTTTGAATTAGAAATCAACGAAGCATTTTTTTCCACCGTGCTTCGTCTTGCCACATTGTTGTTCACAACAAAAAGTCATATCGCTTTCGAGAAAATGGTAAACAAAAGCAAATCTGTTGACATCTTTGCGCACAATGGCAAAATTCAGGCCATTGTTGAGATGAAATACGAAGCATCATCAGTTAGCCTTAAAGATGCGATAATTCAAGCTTCAGAATATTTCACCTCATTCGACTATCCCTACAAATTTATTGGGATTTTAGGATATATCAATGGTAATGCTAATTCAAATTCTATAATGCATTAATTAGTAAACGAAATTGTTTTCTTTAAAGATTATCATTTTTATTTTTAGGATCCATTGAAACATGCGCTTCCTTTAACCGGATTAACAAATAGTGTTACAGAACTATAGATACCGACAATTTCATCGAGATTTCAACAATTTTTAAAGCATTATAATTTTTTTATAATTTTATACTTTTCTCATTATTTAAATTATTATAACTTTGTCCCTTCAAATCCTGGGATCGGCAAACATGCATACACTTATGAAATAGTTTGGGTAGCTGCATCTCTGGTTTGAAGGCGGCGCACTGCTATCGGAACACCCAGTACTAACACTCGCAAATGCCATACAGAAGCTTTTTTGATTGATTCAAAAGGAGGATATTCGGACTGAGCCGCAACGAATCGGGACATCAACTTTAATGGCTTTCAGACCTCTTGTTATTGCATAATTTGGTCAAATTATATGCAATCCACTCAGAATCACTGCAGTCTGAATTGAATAATTGATCAACTGGTGAATCAGATTTTATACAATGTTTCTTCAATGTACTTAAATGGTTCGATTCAATAAGAATCAAGCTCCTTCAGTATTGGAGTTGGACAAAAAACTATCAGATGCAAATTTTTTCACCTTTTTAAACTTACCTACGATCAAAAATATTAGTTTTGAAGCTAAACTTTTTTGAAAAGACATCTGGCAACATTTACTCGACTTTTTTCTGCAAGTGGTACTACTTACAGCGGTGACAGCCTGTATCCTAATTTTTCGGCTCGAGGTCGACGTCCTCTTACTAGACAGCTTGTACAGGGTATTCACCGTTGTGATAGGTCACACATTTCACGCTCAAATGTTATTATTTACTTATGAACTTTTATCATTTTTTCATTTATAACACGAAAAGAAAGCAATTTTGGGAGTTTAGTGTCATCGCTTTTTAGAAACAGGATAAAATCATCTTTCAAATGATACGCTTACTTTTTGATTTTGTACTTTTTTATAATTCAGAATTTAATGCCATTCTAAAGCTACTTAATTTTATACTCTTTCAAAACAGTTTTTACGAAAAATTTCCAAAATTGCGTATTTTCCACATTATGTAGGAAAAATGCTGATACTGATAGAAAAATACCGAAACTGGCAGACTCAAGTATGTGACAAACAGATCTCAAAATTTTCTTTTTATATTTTCACATTGAAGATTTATCCTGTAACCTTAACTCTTTGATCAAGATGAGAGCCAACAAAAAATTTAATATGACGCTGAATACCTTCTAATGACTGATATCAAACATGGACTTTAATCCCTATTTTGTAATGCCAAGAGAACAACAAAAACGAAAAACCAACTCGTGGCGTGTGTTTAAACCCACTGAAAACAAATTATCACAAATTTTCTCTCATTTTCGGCTTTTCAAGCGGCAAATAAGTAATAAGTGGATCTTTTATGGAAGTAGATAATGAACAGGGAACATCTTGAAGTCGATTTTTTTCGCTCATTCATAACATTTTTCCACGTCGTTTAAAGCTCTTACGATTAAATAACCTTCTAAATTTAAAAGAATTGCCACTCGGCCATCCCCGAACTTCAGAGTACTTTTTCACAGACCACGAATAGTTCTAAGTAATATCATCGTCATTCATTCACATACACCCACCTAGTAAATTTTTCTCACTGAGGGGACAGAATCCAACGAGCACCCTCGAAACATTAAGTAGCGAAATTCGCATGAAAAAAAAAATCTCGTAACTTAATACCTGATTTATTTCAAAAGAAAAAACTAATTACCTAATGTTTTAAATCGAAATTTATCAAGCATAAAATTACTGGATCTGTCCGTCGCGTCCTTTCGTTCCAATTCATAAAATGGCTTACTTGGCTAAAAAAAAAAATTATATTCAACTTATTATCTACGTAATAAGCTATCCGCACTTCATTTAAATCCGTTTCACGTTAAATAAAATTTAATAATCTCGCAGCGTCGCTTATTCGGTTAATTTGGAATTTTTTTACCTGGAAAACATTCGTTCTGTGTAAAATTATTTCACGAAGCTTTTTTCAGAAATTTTTTTCTCGCGAAAAATTTCGCCTTTTGGGAACTATGCTATTATACCTACTTATTCCAGCAGACAATCCTTTTAAAATTTTCATTAAAAAAATATCTACGTTGTTCCTTGGAGAATGCAACGTTTATGCTGATTTAGCCTAACTGATGAGTGACGTTGACAACTTCGTCGTTGAATATACAAAAGCCTTTAAAGAACAAAATGTTGAATTATTGATCCCATTCTCAGCAAACATGTAACTCGAATATTTCGTCAGAAAGAACTGATTTATTGAATTACAGTTTAACGGTAATGCGAGATTCGCCATGTTTTCTTATCAGTCTGACGTCACACAAGTTGATCATTTTTTCATGCAACTCGTTTTCTCAACGGACTTGAAATTTTTAATGAATTTAACGCTTAAAAATTCATTCTTCATCTCCATTTAAATTCTTCGCCTGTCTCATACTTCATATCAGATAAATTCATTAACATTATGAAATAAGGAAAACAGCCATGAATTTTAATGTACGAAATTTTCGAAAATTTCAAATGTAAAATGAACGATGAGAAATTTCAATTTTTGATGAAAATCATCAAATAAGATAAATTAGGGAAAAAACGAGCCACCAGCCAAAAATCTCATTACAATATGAGCCAAGCTTACTCCATAAGTTAGATCCTTTCACAATAATGATCATACTGGGCCTATCTAACCGACGTTTTCAAGATTCAAAACAAGTTACGAGTACACATGAAAAAAAAAATAAGAAAAAAATAGTAACAGGAAATGTATCCGTAGCCATAGAAAGAAAAAGCAAAAGGATATAAAAGAAATTCAGCAAAAGACGTGCTTGTCATTGAAAGTTTCAAGTTCGAGTACAAAAAGTCAACGGAATAGTAAACAATAAAACATATAAGAATGATGCAATACCGCTCGTATTTATTTCTTTTCTCGAGACTTATTTTTATATGTCTTTTAGTTTAATTACATCGCTGAAACGAGGAAAGTTTGAAAATAAGAGTTTCTGTTTGCAAATCGAATATGACTACGAGATATAAAAATGATTCATTTATATTTCTCGTATGGTTTTCCAAATACTTAATCATTTTCATTCGCAAAGGTACGCGAAATACTCGAAAAAACCTCGCGTTCTAATATTCATTCAAATTGATGAATTTTTCCAACACACCAAGTAGCTTAAATTACCCGGTTCGATTTCCTTATTTCGAAATTCGAATACACCCCCGAATAAAAATTCAAACTCGAGACAAACACTAAGCCCAAGAAGGAAGTAGAAATAAACGCCTCCAGGCCTAGCTTCTTTTTCCTCCCATACAAAACCCCACCAGAATAAATTCATAAAAACTTTGAAAAATTAACGAAAACAAGGCCAAGCAAAAAAAAAGTAATTTACACGATAACAATTTGGTAAAAAGAAAAAATGAAACAAAAATTGGAAAAACGTTCGAATACTCCACTTTCCCAGCCACAAAATTCCGTCTCCCCGAAGGCACCGTATTTAATTCAAAATGCCCTTGAAAGTTTAAACGTCAGACTTTACGATATCAAAGTAGAAAAAAAAACTTATCATAATTAACATTCTATCGATCAGTATTGCTATATGAAAAACGTTTTCTTTTTATCGAAATGAGAAAAGGAAAAAGTTGAGCAAGAATTTGTATTTGGCTTTGAATTCTACCAGGCGAACAGCTTTTAAAATCGCTTTCATCTAGCTAAGTATATATTTTTTGGCAAAACTTTCAAATTCAAAATACAACACCTTGATTTGAAAAGACTCGAAAAAGCTTTAATTTTCAAAATAACGTCGAATTTATACGCCTTCGAATATCTCGTTTACAATCGAATTACCTGCGAACCTTGAATAAGTGTATTAATATAAAATTTACTTTCTCAAAGGGTCATAATAATGTCGCGCCTTTTCGCTGAGCACTAAACATAAACAAAAACATTAATATTTTTTTCAAACATAGAAGGTCGTTTGTATATAAAGGCGAAAAATAATTTCAGCATACAAAAATAAACCGATTACATCAATAGATAAGTACTATATTTGAATATCTCAACAGAGAATATTTTTAAAAATTGTCACTGCAAGACAAATAATATTTTGACTGACTTCTAATCGTTGTGTTTGAAATTTTTTTTGAATGACTTTAAAATATCTAAAATTTTACGAAAGTTGCTTTAAATGTTTACAAAAATAGTCATTCATGAGATTGGAAGAAAATACCCAAACTATCATAAGATTCATTGAAATATTGTTGAACCTGTTCAAAAAAGTTCGAAAAATGTTATAATTTTTAGAACTACCTATTTGAAAATATATCTAAAATATCTTGAAAATAGTTGAAATCCCATTCAAACTGATCAATGGTTCTAATTATGGGGGGGAAAAAAATTGAAATAGAGAAAAAAATTGCCATAAAACTTGTTGCAAATATACTGAAAATAATTCAAAAAACTGGTAAACATTATTTTTAAAACCGTTCAAATCATGCTACAAAATTATAAAATCGTCAAAAATATTTAATTTGTTAAAATGTTGTTAAAATTGTTTGAAAATTCACAAAAACTGTTAGAATTATTGAAAAAATTATTCAAATCAAGTGTCAATTGCACAAAAACATCTAAAAACCGATAAAATTGAACGCGAAGATCAAAATGTTTTAAAAATGTTTGAAATTGCGTCAAAATTACCTAAAAATGCAAACAATTATAATTTCAAGTGCTACTTAATAATTTCTCATTGAAAATTTTCAACAGTTTTTTAAAATTTTGAAGAATTTTTACGATATTTTCAACAATTATCATTTTACCGAAATATGCTAATGATTTGAACATTTTTTTGGACAGTTCATGAACAAATTTTGCTATTTTTTCAAAAAAAATTAATTAATCTCGAGTGATTTTTAACAATTTTTAATGGAAATTTCAATATTTTTTTACAATTTGAAGAATTTTTATAATATTTTGAACAAGTTCAACTTTTAACATTCAAAAAAGTTGTAGAACGACTTCAAAAGACCATGGAAAAAATTTTGAGAATCACTGAAAAAAATTGTGTCAGAGTTCGCCTGATGTTCGTTTAAAGTGAAAATCGAACTTCTAATGTCGATCGAACTGTACCTATGTAATTTGTTTTTTTTTATTCAATTTTGAGATATTCTCAAAAATAGCCATTTTAGCCACGTACATTTATAAAAAAAATTAGGAAAAATCGGGAATTTTTTTCTCACCAGGAAGTCTAACTGTTTTTTTTTTTTGGAAATCCATGACTTTTTCCAAGATATTTTTTACATTTTGTTTAAATTCTGATACCCCATTTTTTTTTGGTTCAGAGTAACATCCTCATTACAGAGTGTCTAACAAAATTTCCAAATCAAAATTCATCCTTTTCTTGAAAATTTTTCAACATCTTTAGGAGGATGTTTCTCAAATTTACGAGCTAGACAAGATCCAGAGACAGAAACGAAACCAAAGAAGTGTGGACAGTGCGGGGGAGGGGGAGAGAAGATGAACCGCCCTTTTCAAAATTCGTCATAAAGTTTAAAAACTATGTTATTTCTGTAATATTTTGCCAACAAATTTTAAAAATTCATCAAAGTTTGAAATACGTATCAAATTTTGAAAATTTGGTTCCAATTTTGCAAGGAATAAAACATGACTTAGGTGAAGTTTTGCTAAAAACTTGAAAATCTAAAATCCCAAAAAATAGTAAATTCTTGCTTTTTGAATGATTTTTTTTTGGAAAAATTTCGCCCTTGCTTCGGGTGCCAAAAAGCCTTCTTCCTTTCATTATGTTTCTGAAAATGTGTACTTTCCAAAATTATGTTTTTTATTCAATTTTTATTTTTTGCCAAAACCACTTTTTTCTTTTTCTGGTATTAATACAGGGTGGTAGCACCCTCTTCAAAAATTTACTCAATTTTCATTCATTTGCCCTCACTAAAAAAATTTTATCTCCGAACCTGATAGTAATTAGAATAGCAAACCAATAAACCATGAAAGTGGATAATTTGTTGTTAAATTTATCATTTTTAAACATATTAGTCGGTAAGCTCCCCCCCCCCACAGAATTTTTCATCAAGTTTCGTCTCTGACGAGATCAACAAATTTTTTAAACAAACCTCGACCACAAAGAAATATAAAATTGACGATTTCAAAAACTGATCAGAGCCCCTTCCAATGGCTCAAAATGTTCCTTTTGACGAGTAGATGTGTCATTAAGCATCGACGGCATTCAAAAGCTGAAACTTCTTCAAAATAACTAATTGAAAAGATCCATGACTTCAACAGTAAAATTCATGAGTTTTCTGTGACGTCATAACTTTATTGCATGCGTAATCCATGACATTTCCATGACTTTCATGATCTGTTAGACACCCTGATCACTGTTCTATGATAACTACCCACAAAAATTGATTTTAGAGAATCCACTGATTTTAAGACATTTTGTTAGAAGATATTTTCAGAAATGACGCTGACTTTTGAATATTTTTTCAGATATTACACTTTTCGGATTTGAAAAAATTTCATAGATCACGCTGACTTTTAGACATTTTGTCTGACTTTACATAAAAAGTAAAAGTCATACTTTATTCATACGTAGTATGGAAACAGAACCAACCAGGGGGTTCCTGGGGGAGAACCTCTCCTGACAAAGCCCAAAGGGTTAATTTTTTTATATTTTAAAATTTTTGTTAATTTTGAACCCCATCTACAAAATGTTGGCTCGAGTCAGAAACCCCAAATTTTTTCCACGGTTTTTTGACATAAATTCACAACTTTATTTGACCTCCCAACTTTCCAAAAAAAAAGCAAAAGACAACCCACCCCAGTAGGTACCTACCCAAAATAATAAACCAAAGAATTCCTGAAAAAAATTATTCGAACCCAGCTTCAGATGCTTTTTTCTGATACGAACACGTAACCTCCATCAGCATCCATCGTCGTACATTTTTGACCACCGATAACTCCCCATACGTAAATATAAGCGATGGTATAGGCCAGGTACATAATGAAACGCAAAGCGATATTATCTTTTGGCTTATTTCGACAAAGAGTAATAAGGTAGCGCGAAAGTTGCGGCAACTTTTGCAATATTGCGGTACCTCAGACATAATATAAATGACGAACGAAGCCATTTAATCTCATATCCTTTCGAGACAAATTGTTATTACCGTAACCGCCGTTGATTAAAACAACTCGTCGAAAATTTCTTCGGCCCGGTTCTTTTTACCGATACAACATACACTTGCACGTTCAATTACCGTTTTCGGACATAATCCGGCGTAACGTTACAAATAACTCAACACTTTTGACAAAACTTTTCCACGACTTTTCTTCCCCCATATACTACACAGTAGTGGTACCACTAGGCAACGTTTAACTATATAAACTTTTCGAGTTCGCAAGAATTTTACGTTAAGCAACCACCTCCAGGTCGCACAGAGAGCCTACGCTATAGCTTTCGTTTTAATGTCTGGCTAGCTTTGGTGTTTTAATTTAATCAGCGTGTGATCAAAGGACACTGGTTCATGGCTTTTATCTCGAGCATTGTTCATTTTAATGTAAGCGAAACTGAAACTTTGCTCGTATAAAACGTATACCTAACTATACCTACTAACGGCATTTCTCAGGTATCCAAATCTAACGAGACATTTATTAGCTAAGCTCTTTCATTTCCAAATAAATTACTTCAACGTGGCACCTGCAAACTTTTAAAATAATTTCGTCGCTGTTTAAGGGCGACGTTTTATCGCATTTTTAATTTGTTTCGAATTTCGCGACCCCAGACGACGACGTTTTAAATCTCCTATACTCTATGATCCGTTTTTACACGTCGGTCGTCGGTGTTTGATATCGTATTAATAATGAAATTACGTACTCGTAGGAGGTTGAAAAAATTTTAAGCCTGGAGTTTTTATAAGAGATTTACAAATTTTCATTCACTTCAAGCTATATACCAACTGTAGTCTGTTCTAAGCCGGGATTACGATAAATGTTACGTTACAGCAAAAGTTACAAATATCGTCGTCACTCGTCAGGTTTCATTAGAAGAATTTTTTTCCTGCCTCCATGTCGAAAGAATTTAGGCCAAATGTACATCAATGTCTTTTCGAAATTAGGAAAGAGAAGGATAGGAGTCATTATCTAATTTTGAATAAAAACAGTTGAAAATTTTATTAATTTTGTAACTCGAACTGAAATTTTTTCCAGTTTGCAAAGGCTTTGGTGTGGTAAGAGGGTCAATCGGCCTCTGGTAGAATATCAAAAAAAAACTCAGGGCTTTCAATTTGTAATGGTGAAAGATGATTTTAGAGATTATGCGGACATAATGTCAGACTTTTTTGGACTTTTTTCAGATTTCGATTGACTTTGACACATTATGCCAGACTTTTTTGAACTTGGAAAATTCTTAGATTTCCACTGATTTTGAAAATTTTTGTGAGACTTTTTTGAATATAAAAAATTTTTAATCAGCAAAAGCATATCCTATATTTTATAGTTTCATGGGTAGTATGGAAATGACGGGTCACTTTTTCTTACATTTTCGAGTCTGTTAGTCCCTGGTTATAAAATAAATGTAATCGAAAGTCTTGATAAGCAAATTTTGACTCAAATTTTCAAACAAAAAAACAATTTGAACATTTACTAGTATCTAATTGTATCAATAGACTTTTCTTGTTTTCATCAATTTTTACTCATTTTGTTGATTTTTTTATCCGACTTTGTAAATTGTGACGCGTCGTGAGAAACCGGCCCTGTGGGTGAAAAAAAAAATTTCGAGAAAAACGCAAAAATAAGTGATTTTTAACGAAAATTATTTTTTGACGAAAATGTGTTCTGTGATGTCCGAGGAACATTTTAGGCACCCATACGTACTTGTTTCCTACTTCTAACTCAACTTTAAAGTGCTGTATCTCAGTCAGTTTTGCATCAATCGAGATGCGGTTTGCGGCATCGGATTTCTCGTTAAATTTCCTATCAGAATTCGTCAAAAAACGCATTTTGATTTTGTTCACCCATAGGGCCGGTTTCTCACGACGCGTCACAATTTATGCTTGAACTGAAATATCAATTGGTAAATTTTTAATCAAATTTTACTCGTTTTTGCCATTTTTAAAAAAAATTATAATTTTTGCTCAATTTTTTACCGATGTTTTTGATAAGTTTTTGCATATTTTATCAATTTTCGCCAATTTTATTATTTTTTAATTAGTAGATTTTCAATCGATTTTTGCTCGTTTTCATAATGTTTTTTCTGCAATAAATATTTTTGATCAAAGTTCAACTTTCAAATATTGGCAAATTTTTAAAATTTTCATTTTGTTTTTGATCAATTTTGCTGAATCTGTCGATACTCGTCAGTTTTCAAACTTCGGCCAATTGATAAATTTTTTATTTTGACATGAATAAATTGGTCATGTCTTATGACTGGGAGTCAATCTGAAAATTTTGTCCACTTTTTTGTCCATTTTTCGTGTCCATAAATTCCGGCAGAAAATTCCCTGACGATGACTTTTACACATTTTGTCAGATTTTTTGGACTTGGAAAAATTTAGAGATAATGCTGCCTCTTAGACATTTTTTAGACAAACAATTTAGATTTTTTGTACATAGAAAATTGACTTTTAGACGATTTGTCAATTGTCAGACTTCTTTGGAATTTGAAAAATTTTCAGATTTCCATTGACTTTTTGGGCTTGGACAATTTTCAGAGGTAATGCTCACTTTTCGACATTTTGTCAGACAAATAATTTAAGAAAATTTTAGAAATTAGTGTAACTTTTTGATATTTTGTCAAGCAGACTTTGGAAAATTTCAGATATTACCCTAACTTGTAGGCATTTTTTCAGGCTGTTTCAGACATAGAAAATTTTTAAGAATTCAAATGAATTTTTAGACTCGGAAAATTTCAACTTTGTGGACTTGAAAAATTTCGAGAAAGTTCAAATCAGGCACTTTGTCAGACAGCTTTTTACCTAACGCTGACTTTTAGACATTTTGTCAAACTTTCCCTTCCCAAGTACTCTGGTGTAATACTACGTTACATAGTACTTTTTATATATTTCCTGAGGTTCCCACCCGTTTTCCCGAATCCGAAATCCCAAACGGACATCTCCCGAATGGGACATTTCTCAAATGCCCCCGAAGCCGAAATCCCGAATGCTTTGTTTCCCGAATAGACTTTTTTGGTAATGGGGGTACTTCTCCCAATTCGTCTAAGGACTTGGGATTAGGCGACATGTTTCTTCGGCGAGTCCGTCTAATCGCTTTTTTGAGGGATTCCCTCTCCGGCAACTGGGCCAGGACCTCGAGGGG
>FIZU01046821.1:0-13233 GCA_900064475.1 Pseudococcus longispinus
CCCCCCCCCATTTGGTTTTATACGAGAACATAAATCACGACGAAAATATATCTACTATATTTTTTCTGAATGGAGTTATTTTGGAACCCCTGAAAAAGAACGAAAATCGCATTATAACTCGTCAAAGAGTAGGTATTAAAGATTTCTGTATAGCAGCATAAAGTTAGCCGAGAATAATTTTTTCTTAAATTTGAGGAATTGTCACAAAAAAAAAAAGAAGCACGACATCAAAGGAAAGTGGTAAAAATTTTAACCTCCGGACAAGATCCTTGACCTCTCTCCTTTGCTTCAATTCCAACTAAAGTCGTCATAGTATGAATACAAATTCACTCAAAAAGATCTTTCATGAAGATTTTTCACATTTACCCTTTTGCAATTTTCAGGGAAGTAAAAAAATTAGTATTTTTTTTCGTGAATTTTAAAATTTCCTGTAAAGTAGGAGAAATCATTTCAAAGAAAATTTTCATTTGAATGGTCGTAATATTATTGACTTTCCTCGTGGATTTCAAATTTTCCTGGAAAATTCGGAAATAATGTTTCACAGAAAGTTTTCATTTAAATGGTCGTAATGTGGATTTCATCCGAAAAGATTGTTTTCATCGACTTCATTATGCATACCAATTCATCCAAGAATTAGCAGATACGTAAATGTTAAATGGCGTTTTTAAGAATGGAAAAATTACTAAAAAAATCAGTGTAAATGATTTTCTGTAGTAAAACAATTTTTTTATGAATTATTTAGCGGAGAAAAAAAAATCAAAATTACCTACTTCTTCTAATTTTCAAGATAAATTTGAAAATCACAATCTGCACAAACGACCATTTATTCGGAATGATCCATTGACATGTGTAACGTGGGAAGACGTTTAATTACATGAACGATTTACAGTTGATCATTGATGTTTAATACAACTTTAGTATATATATAATATGTCTATGCGTGCTGATTATCCTGTACGTGTTACTTACATGTTTATGTTTTCTTATACTCACTCATTTACACATTCGTCATATTTGTACCGTTGCACATTTACTTGAGAAAATTTCAGTCAAATGAGGATGATCATTGCAGAAACGAGCGGGAAAAGACTCGGAAAATTTTATTTCATATATTTTTATCCCAAGAACACGTTTCCTCCCCAAATACTACTCTACCATTTTCGCAAAAGTCCTTGACGTTAGTATTTCTTGACCTCGTCTAGTATTTTTTTAAAATCTTCTTTTCTCAATTTTCAGCCAATTTGATCATCTTGAAAAAAAAGGGTTCAAATCACGTCGTCTCCTAAGCTTGATCAAGACGTAAGAGTATTTTTCCAATTGTTCGAATATTGTGGTTGAAAAAAATATCCACATGCCCTCATTACTTGTCATCTCGTTTGTAACGGTAAACTATATACGTATTAGAACGATGACATGGTAGAGCGAAAAATGTCATTAAAAGCATACCAATCGTTATACGCGGTTACGATGTCTACTTCAGCATAATTCGATTCGTTGTTACAGGAATTTTTCTCCAAACCCTATAATCCCCTTCTCTTTTTCAACAGAAAAAACGCCATTCTGTTCCTAATTTTAAAACACACTGCTTGTCATTTACATGCATTTCGGTCTTCGATGTTACGTAGACTAGTTACCAAAATGAAAAAATCCCCCTTTGAATTGGAAACCGATCGTCATATCAATATTCATTCCAATCACTAACCACAAACTGCCATAAACTTATGGTAATCTCCTTAACGAACACGACGACGAAGAGCCCGAAAAACAAAACAAAAAAACAAACTTTTCGAACCATCTTCACCGGCCCAATGATTTTTCGAATATCGCTTCATTTTGATATAATTCTCACAGGAACGATCAGTCTTGCCACTCCATTTCCTAAATCCGTACGACCTTCGTGTAATAAGTCATTTTCATCTGTGACAGTAAATAAATTGCTATTTCCAACAAATCATCCGAAAAAAAAAAACAAATCTATAATAAAAACTCCAACTTGCCAATACAATACATATACCGAACCGTATCCAAGTGTAGAATAAATTAAGCCCACGAAAAAAATACCCAAATCGTCGAATTCTCAACCCAACCATATATCAAATTTTAAAAGCTAGCGCGTTATATCGATGACGAGATTTTTTATAATAAAAGCTTCGGCAAAGGGATAAAAAATCTCGAAAATAACTTACTTACGAATTTATTACTTTAAATAAACACAATACAACACCCTCGTATACGAAACAATCTCGATATTGGAAAAAATTCACGTTTAAAAATTAATCACTGACGAATCGACCGACCGCGTTGAATAGAAAACAGGCGCCATTCTGTATATTCGTACGATTTGAAAATTTTTTCAATTGCGGGGCCAAAAGGGGGGAAACAAAATGAGAAAAGTTTCCAAAAAAAAAAACAACTCTTACTTGTCTATTAATATTTTTTTTGGCGGTATAATCCCGCGAAAATGTAATATTAACCTTGAGAAAAGGATTTGTTCACAGGATGTTCCAAAAAATAAATATCATATATTGAACTTGCGAAGGGAGTTCCACTTCAACGCGTTGTAGTTCTTATTCAACAAACTTTTCACAAGGCGAAAGTTTGAAGGTATACGATGTCTTTATTATCTTACGAGTATGTCGAATTGAACGCGATCGTCAATTTCAATTTAATCGCATTTCAATCTATTATTTAGGGATGAATTGAAGTCGTGATTTTTGAGTTTGAAAAATCTTTCATTTAATTTTCGTAATCTCATTTAATCTCATTTAATTTATGTTTAAAAAAGCTCAAATTAATATTATAGAATTAGTTTAAATGTTTAAATTTTGATAAAACTCGTTTCATGAAAATTAAAAATTGATTAAAATATTTTATATTTTATTGTGTAATAAGGATCCGAATTTTTTATACGAGAAAATGAATGAACGAGGATACAAAAATTTATAAACATTTTAGAATCAGGTTGAAACGATTCCTGGGAATTACATGTTCGTCAGTGGGAATCCACCGAATATTTCAGCCATGAGTCATGTCTATCAGAGTAATCAGTTGTTAATTGGTCGCTTGAATACAAATATACTTTAAGGAGTAGCAATCCAAACGTAAACAATGTGTACTTACCTGCAAGTCGTATTAAATATTTGTAATGCAGTTTAATTTAATCAATAACAGTCTCAAAAGTATTTTCGCTCGTTTTTTTTTGTTAAAAGCAATTCTATAACAGAATCGTAATCTAAAATCTACAAGGAGAAAAACGAGGTGCCATGCCATTTTTTAAAACCTTTATTTTTTCGAGGGTCCATCCTCCTTTCCTTGAAAGTTTCTCATCTCCATTCCTGAAGCAGCTTTGGAAAAAAATTTCAAACGAAAGTTGTACTCGTAGATTGACATCCTAGGAATAATTTTGATTATTACAAAATTTCCGTTTGAACCCTTCTCTCCCCTCCAATTTTGCAAAAAATGTATGAAAATCACCCTTGAACTTCAATTGTACTGCTCGCAGCTATCTCAATGCAACTTTGGCTTTTGCAGCACAGTCACGAGGGAAAAAATGGGGTTTGTCAACGGTTGATTTGATTGTACTTTCACCATACAATTTGATGGAACAATGAACGAGCATGATATTTATTTCATTCTCCTCCTTTTTCGAGGGTTCCACCTCATTCCAAAAATCTTCCTTTTTTGCACCTATGGCTCTAATTAAAAAAATTTTCAAACAAAAGTTGTAGATTGAGATCCTTGAAATAATTTTGGTTATTACAAAAATTTCGATTGGAGCCCTCTCCCCCTCCAATACTGTATAATACGTATCAAAATTATTCAAGATTTTCAAACGAATTATGAAAAATTTGGAGGGAAGGGAAGGATTGAATCGAAAATACAGTGATAGCTGAAATTGTTCCTAGGATCTCAATCTACAACTTTTGTTTGAAATTTATTTCAAAAGCAGCTTTAAGAATGGAGATAGGAAACTTTCAAGGAAAGGGGATGGACCTTCGAAAAAAGGGAGCTTTTAAAAAAAATCACACTGAATTATTTTTTTCCTAATAGACTTCTACATTACGATTCAGTCATAAAATTGCTTCAAAAAAAAAATCGAGCGGACGCTGTTTTTTTACGTTTTTACAAATCGAATTATATTTTTTTATACGACAGAATCGTAGAATTGATTCAAATGCAACCAAACTCATTTCAACATGAAAATATGTTTAAAAATATGACTTGAAACCCCCATAGGTAACATGCAACAAAATTGAGGAAAATTTCGAAAACTTATTGAAAATGCCATGAAAATGATCAAAAATGTGAAAAAATTGTAAACTTCAACGAAAACCATCAAAGGCATGAAAGAAAGCAACCAAGTTTCAATTTTATTACATACCTAAATCAACCAAAACATTTGAAAAAAGTAATAAAAATTATATAAAATACTATTTGGGTAAATAACTTTATCTGAAAATGAAAATTGTTTAAAATTAAGAAGAATAATTTAATAAATCACATAGGTACGGCGTTGTGTGATAAGTCGAAAAGTTTTGAAAAAAAAGTGTTGAACAACTTTGACACAATATTTATGTATTGACGAGTTCTAGGTCATTTTAAATATATTTTCAAATAATTTCCTCAGTAATTTAAACAATTTTTAAAACATATTTATTAAATAATTTTTGAATCATCTACCTAACACTTTTTTTTCTAATTCATACCATGTTTGAAATTTTGCTGAACAATTTTTGTAGTAACCTTTCTCGAGCAATTAATTTAAAAAATAAATGTCAATTAAAACAACCTGCGGCAGAAAGAATTCCACCTTGTTAGAGTCAGTATTCGTGATAGTTGGCCAAGGGCTGGAAGGGCTGGAGATTATATATGAAAATCTACATATATGATGCCGGAGAAGAAGCGCAGTGGATGAGTTCGAGATAGCCGGCGATTCTGAGCCGGTCGTAATGCTAATGAATGCTACTTTAAGTGCGTAATGTAATTTTAACAGATCTTTGATTCATCTACTGCTTTCTTTTCATCCGTCATCTACGTAATTAGTTTGATAATTGGAATAAAGTATTAACGCGAACAATTCGATAATTATAAGCGAACAATACGTATTACATTTGAAAAATTAGTTGTCGTTAAAAACATTTTCAATACTTTTTATATTTGGGCAGTCTTCAAATATTCAATATTCAATAATTTAAACTAAAAAAAAATCAGCTGAAATATAGATCCATCCTTTTTATCTCTCTGGTTCTAATAGAAAAAATTATTGGATCTTCAGATCCATTAACTAGGCGTGAAAATAAATGAGGGGATATTTTCACCTAGAAAAATTTAGAGGTTTTTTTCACTATGCATTCGTGTGCAGAATATATGTATATTTCTGCATCACCCTGTACTTGAAATTTTCGCCTCGTGCACTTGAAATAAAAACTTGACAACACTCTTTTATGATTATCAAATTGACCAAGCAGATCACACGAGTTTTACAACGATGACCTTTCCTTTTGACCGAAAACAAAAAATGAAGCACTCGTAAGTCGTAAAATGAGAAAAACGTTCAACATGCAGCCAACTTTACGTACCCTTAGAAATGAATGCGATTTAAAAAATTTAATCTTCGATAGGACGACGCTGGTACCTCCGGATGAATTAATACATCGATTATAAAATTCTCGAACGTTTAAACTTCCTCGGGAGTTATTTATTATGGTCGATTACCATTGGATGGTACTTTGTGTGAAATTTTATTGCCAGTTTGATTACATCGAATACACAAATGATTTCCGTACTCGGACGTGTTATTGAAAATATTGCTTCGGCGACGATGGTTAATATGTATTTCGAAGAAAAACTACTCTCGTGTATAGTATTAGTATAGTTCAACTCCTTCTCATGTAGCCAACTCGGTCTTGGAAATTAAAAAAAAGTATGAAGTAAGAAACGAGTTCGTCGAATCAAAACACACTTGCAAAAATTCATAGTTACTTATTTACTTTTATTTTTCTTAATTACGCACGTTGAGCGAAATAAACTGAAATTTGAAGAAGTCGACGGCGGTAGTAAGTGAAACGGGGAGGGAAATTCCTTAGCGAAATTAAGTACACGAGAGAGAACCGCACGAATTAATATTTTACGCGTTGGCGAAAAATAAGAAAAAGGGAAAAAATACTCCGGCGTATGGTCCGTAAGGAAAAGGATATAAATTAAACCTTAGCCGAGCTAAATATATTTAACGAAATTGGGTAAAACGTGGGGGTATGAAAAAAATAGTACATTTCCTACAATGGTTTTACCGTATAAATTATATAATTGGCCCTAAATTAATATTTGTTGAGAAATTAAAGTGCTCTCTGCCGTAAACGAGCAAAACATTCGCATTACAAAGAAATAAGTATTAAAATTTTCTCAGCATTTTATCATAAACTTAGATACCTACAGTACCTAGGTAAAATACACGTAAATCTAGGCGGAGGAACAACGTGTACTTAGGGTAAGCGATACCCGAACGAAAAGGTATGCAGAGGGGTGAACTTTTGCAAGGTCTTTTGTGGCCGGAGCTCTTTTCGAGCCTTTTTTCCCACCGACTCGAGTACGGTAAATGGGATGGTTCTCTGCTGAGACGGCGTTTATTTCTTCTGCAGAAAGGCTTATTGTCATAAATTAAACGTTAGGTATTCGAGGAGATACGGAAGCTATAGTAAATTAAATGTTTATTAAGTAAACCGGTAACTTTAAGTACCTATATAATGTTAATAATACACTTCTATCAATTTACACGACTAGCAGCTTTTTCTCCCCTTATCTTCGTATTTTTGGGCTCACTTACTAAGTTTTATTAGTTGGGGTACCAGGGATGATTGCCAGAGGCGTTTGACTTTAAATTTGTGAATGAGGAAAATGAAAAATTTACTATAAATATTTTTTCAAATTTCGAATTCTGACTGCAAAAATCATGACTGAATAAGTAGGGGTGATTTGGCCATTAGGGGAAATTTTGAAAAAATTGGTGGAAGTTGGTCTTCATAATCTAAAACCTCTGTGATAAAATTGATAGTTTGTTCTACCTCCTCTTGAGATAGTATTTGTAACATTTTTTTTCAAATTGCAATTTTTGGCAGTTTTCAAACGAATTGTTTCTTTACGGAGATACTAAATATTGCCAAGGGTTATTTATAAAAAAATTTTCAAATATTTTCAAACGTATCTTTTAAACGAAGCTCGCCAGAATTATTTTTTCAAAGTAATAAATCAATAAAAAAAAGATAATACGTTTTCAAAAAAAAACGAAATCGATAAGAAATACAAAATACTGTTTGAGCGAAACGAGGGCAAAAATTTTGAAAAAATTGAACTTTTGGCAAATACTTCAATAATTTTTTTTTCATGTTTTCGATATATTTTCTCAAACGAAATACGAGTAGGTAATTTCTGCAGTAAAGTTTGACGATTTGGCCATCAATTTTATCGTTGGTGGGAGCAAGGGCTGAATTTGTAGAGGATGAGACCGAGGATTGGCGAACAAAAATTCAAGATCGAAATTTCAGCATCATTGGCACACTGATATGCCAGCTGGACTGGCAAAAGGGATCTATCAAGCGATTTTTTTTGAGTAAATAGCTATTGAAAAAGTTGCACATTTTTCTCGACGACTCATTTTTTCAAGAAAACTCACAAGTTTCTAAAATTGTCCATCTTGATTTTTTCGATTAGAAGTGTACCTAATTTTATTATTGGGGTGACTTGCCTCCTCCAAGATGAAATTGCATTTTCAGTAGAAAAAATTTGGTTTGAGTGGGAAAATGTTAGAAAGCGATGAGATATTTCTGAAAAAGAGCTTTGAATTATTCTTTATTCTTTACATCGTGTTGTACTAGTCAGCTAGGGCACATTTACACAGTCATTTACCAAGATAAACAAAATAGAAAAAATAATATACCAACTTGACTTATACTTAAGAAGAGCAAGGAGGTTCACAACTTATACTAAAGAGGGGCAAGGAGGATCGGTTGGGAAGGTGTTGTCCAGGAACAAGGGAACCGAATACATAACATTAGATTGTAGCCATTTTAAAATTTTGGACGGAATTTTTCAGGTTGTAGTGTTTTAAATTCACCGGGTAAATTCATTTTTTGAAATCAACTTGAGAAATCTGCAGTCAAGCTAGAAATCTACAATTTGTTTTTTTTTTTGAAAAAATGTATCTTTGTGTATCAGAGTTACTAACAAAAAAAGGAAAATCAAAGTTTTGACACGATAGACCATTTTTTTCAGTTCTCGTCCCATATTTCATCGTGTTGATGAGGTTAAAATGAAACATATGGTGTTATGTCGGTGTGCACGAAATCAAAAAACAAGTTTCATATCATCTGTCAAATAATTTTAATCGTAATTCTTCAGCCTGTAAAACCCTGAAACGTATTAATGATTGACAAGTCTGGTTGGGGGGGGGGGGGTGATTGGGAAATGGGCGTAGAATCAATCTCTTCCCTGGGCGATAAAATTGGGTATTCTATTAAAAAATTAATTTTAAATTGAAATCATGAAAATCATTCTACAAAGAAAGATTCGAAATTATGATTTACTCGTAAAATCATCATTTGATTTTTCATAATCATGATCCATGAAAACCATTAATTACAAGAAAGATCTTAAAATTTGAACCTTTTTTTTGACCAGTAGCAGTGAAGTTCAGAGCTTCAGAAAATCTCAGCCTTCTCCTCATTTTTGGCGATTTTAATTTACCTCAATGATTTAAATCGTGATTTCAGTGATTTTTCTGCGCAAAAAAAAATCATCAAAAATGAAATCATATGCGGTTTACGTGCAATCTTACATTACTGCCTAACATGATTTTTTGATGATTTTTTTTCATAAAAATTGAAAATCGTACCTGCAACAATTATTTTAAACGATTTTGAATGGGAAAAATTGCAAAAAATTGCATGTGGAGTGAAAATATTCGAAATTTGTTTATCAGTCTGGACTTTTAAATTTGGTTTCCCCCGCTCCCGCCGTCACGACAACTTCAATTTGCTTCTGAATGTGAGTAAAAATCGATCAAAAATATGTAGAATAGATATCCATTTAATCCAAAAATTCGTCGAGTTTTTCTGAATTTTGTCAACTTTTTCAAAAATTTCTCAATTAAGACATTTTTTTTCGTTTTTTAAAAATGAGGAAGGGCTGAAAAAATGTTAACAATTTTTCAAAATTTGACGATTTTGTAGAATACTCAAAATATGTCTATTTTTACCGATTTCAGGAGTACCCCTTCCACCATATCTCCGTCTCCGATGATTACACACACTAATATCCAGAATTCGTATATCGTAGCAGCTCGTTTATCTCAACCCTTTTCTCCCTCCCTCCATATACGTATAATTTCGGTACAATTTTATCATTGCGATTTTTAAATACGCTGATTCGCGAGCGCCCGCCATAGCAATTCAAAGAGAATCATCAATCACGTCGTCTATACGGATGAAAAGGCAAAACATCAAACACTCGTATCGAATATATCGCATTATTAAGGCAGCCTTTACGGTGCCACGTTTCGGGCGGTTAAATTATACTACGTATATATGCTGGAATTGGAAAATGGAAATTTTCACCAAGTACTACATACATAGACATACACATATCGTCGTCGTAATGCTTGTACCTACACTCCGCACATTTTCTCCTACAAAGGCTTCGGCGGCGGTGTACAAGTGTTTTTCAAAGTCTTCCCTTCCAGTTATCATCATGTTGTGCAGCACACACACAGTCGACACAAAAACTATACCTACGCCCGAGACTATTGTTTCATCGAGCTCGTGCACGTATAGCTAGACGATGACGATATAATACGAGAACGTTTTACATTCGAATTCAATTTACCCAAAAATAGTTGATTTTTACTTTTCTATTTTCCAGCCAATAATGGTATAGAATTCGCTTTGCCGAAATTTCTCCTACTTTTTTCTTTATTTTCGTTCGTCTATCATTTTTTTTTCAAACGGTAGGAATTTTCTTTATTTTTTTTCTTCCAAAACGATACCCTATATCTCTCTCGCCTTTGCAAGAAATTTATATAATCGGGTCTAGAAGAACAAGCGAGGGGCAAGGGGAGGGTAAAAAGGTCGAATTATTATTACGCTTATAAATTCTAAACGAATAAAAGAATTAGCATAATTCGACGCTTAAAAAATCAACCGATATGGTTGAATAGGCCGTTTGAAAATTCCAAACATCGATAATCAAGTCTTGTACGTAGTAAGTACACCATAAAAACCGTGTAGTAAAATGTTCATTCACCTGATTACCTCCTTGTACAGTAATCAATTTAGTGAACGTACGCGTAGCTACCTACGGTAGGTACCTTGTACCCAGCACCGTACGTAAGCTGATAAACGGTTAGTAGTAAAAAAAGAGAAAAAAATTTGTGAATTCGAGCAAAAGCACCCTTCGCCAACAATTTACGTCGAGAAAGCGATGATTTAGATGCGATAAATTTTTCATCGCAATTTTAACCGTCTCTCTTTCAATGTACCAGTCTTTTTCGCGTGCATACACGAAACTCAACGGCCGACGGCGTGGCGAAAAAAAATGCAAACAAATTGCCAAAGGCTGCTAAAAAAATTCCGCAACGTTTTTCACCGCGTAGGTTCTTTCAAAATTCTCCGCATAACTGTTTGGATATCTATTGTATCTATAGGCTTTTACCTGGAATGGTCTAAATCGTCCACGAAATGATAAATTAATCGGTATTATAGTTACTGTGTTATTTCGAGATGTGGATATAGAATTGCAGGTCGTGCTGATTCTGAACCGATTGTTTGTTCCGTTTGTGTTCCGATAGAGCAATAGTGCGAGTATCACGTGAAATATTATTAAGAGTTTGCAAATACTCATGAAGCAAATATTAACTAATTGGTGATTGAAAAATGCTTTTTTGGGAGGATTTTTAATATGAATACTTTGAAAGAGATGATGAGATATGTAAGGAGAAAGTCCCAAAAACACTACCGAACCTTTTGTACCCAGGAGAGTTCTGTCGGATTAAATTTGAAAACTTTCATTGCATCACGTAAACTGAAGCAAAGTTAGTGTACGAGCTCATTTTCACCTATGAAAATTAGAATTTCACCAAGAAATAGAGCCCTATATTTACTTTCTTTCATTTCCCTGTGTGAGATTTGCTACAAATTGAAAAAAAAATACAGTCAACTATTCACTTCTGAAAAAGAGAGATTTAGTGAAAAAATTTTAATTTCTTCAACTCCAAATTTTTTATAATTGCAATTTTTGAAATAAAGAAGTTGAAATTTTCGGTTCGTAATTCTGATATTTTAAGGCCTCAAATTATCCAAAATTAAAAATTTTCATACCGTCAAGTGCGGTGACTTTGAAACACATAGGATCCATAAAAATAACATTTGGACGTTTTAAACCCTCAGTACAGCAAAATGAAACAACGAAAACGCGACTATCAATGTCACCCCGCAAAATCGAAGTCACTCCACTTGACGGTATTTTTATCAAGTAAAAAATAAAATAAAGTTAAAGAGATTATAAGAGAATTTTTGATTTTGAGCTTGAAATTTTCACAGGAAATCGATTTTCAAAAATTTTTCAGACTTGTAACAACAATTGTTGGAAAATGGTGTAACATTTTATTTAATGAAATGGCTAAAATTTTCTCAAAATGTACTTCGTAAATTATTTAGAGAGTATTTTGGAAGAAAAAATTTTCATTCGGTGCGTTTTTCAAACAGCAATGTATAAAATATTTGCACAATCTGACCCTACATCAGTTTGTAAAACAATTTTATATCTTTTCAGTCTTTCCTCGATTTTTTCATTTTTAATTCTTGCCTTGAGATCTAGATGAGGATGACAATTTTTCTTATTTTGCTTGCAAGGAACTTTCAGGGTGCAGTAGGATGAAATTTTTCGTCTTTACTTTGCTTTGACGCAGGAACCGTCATTTTTCGAAAAACATTTGTTGATCTGGAAACTTTAAAGCTAGTTTCTTATATGAATTTTCAGTTCGAATAAAGAATCTTCTTATAATTTTTTCATTTTGTTTTTTACTTGATAAAGTATATGCATGAACATTTTTCATTTTGGATCATTCGAGGCCCTGGCTGGGAAGTCCCGAAAAAAGTTTGTTATTATTTTCTTCAAAATAAGGACCACTCTGTTGTACGAGATCGCTTTTATGCTTTGAACTCTTCCAGCACCACGCTAATTTTTCGATATTTTGTCAGACAGACTTCTTAGACTTGAAAAATTTCATATATCACGTTGATTTTCAGACATTTTGTCAAACTATTTCAGACTTTCTGGACTTATTTTTTTTAGATTTCAAACGATTTTTTGGACTTGAAAAATTTCCGAAATTTAGACTTTTCAATTTTGAATAATTTTATGAAGTGGTCAGTTGACTTTTGAATTCGGAAAAATTTAGATTGTTTCAAAATTTTACTAATTTTGGACATTTCACGAGACATGATAACATTGTGTTCGACTCCTTGAACTTGAAATTAGATAAAGTTAGATATTATATCAGACTGAAATGTACACTTCAGTTTGATATCGATACCTTAAAAGGAAAACGTAGTATGTCCATTTTTTATAGTTTCGAGAAAAACGTATTTGAAGTTTTGAAACACTGATAACATCAAGAGAAATGCACATAAACTTTTTATTTTATTTACGTGATGTTCAACTTCAATCGCCCTGTGTCACAATTATAAGATTAAATTATAATTTAAATAGGTAAATATTTCTTTCTATTATAATGAAAAAAAGAAAACCAAATTGGACATACTACATTTTTGTAGGAAAGCCTTGGACATACTACCTTTTCATAGAAACAAAAATGAAATAAATGGACATACTTCGGACATACCTACGCCAATTTCTTTCATAAATAATATAATTAATTGGTAACACGAAAGAGCACTAACTTATATCACGACATTTTCAACACAGCTGATCACAAACAGGCGCGAAAATGATGAATAGATGAAATCAGTGTTGATTGCTGGACATACTACATTTTCCCATAACAAATTTGTAATGCTACGGACATGCTACATTTTATTTTTAGGGAATAAATTGACAAAAGTGAAATAAACAGTGACATGGGCATTTTCATTGTGTTGTGCTCATTCTCAGCTTTCCAACGATACCAATATCTCAAAATCGTCAAAAAGTGGACATACTACGTTTTCCTTTTAAGGTATCGAA
>FIZU01046825.1:0-25364 GCA_900064475.1 Pseudococcus longispinus
GAAAACCGAAAACTGAAAACCGAAACTGAAATATTTCGGTTTTTCCAACACTGATTTGGGGGGAAGTCCAGGAGGTCTGGGCACCCCTCCTCCTTGACGACCGAAAAGTTGAAAAAAATGATGAAATTTAAGCATTTAAATGCCATTTTGTGCAAAATCATTCACTACTTTTAATAAAATAATGGGTATTTTTAAAAATTTCCCATGTGATTTCATTTTTTTCGTGAAGACCCCCCCCCCCTCCTTCTTGATGGCCTGTCTGGCTACGCCACCCGTTCAGTTTGACATCAAAGTTGTCCAAAAAATCGTTGAAAATGTTGCAAAAGTTGTGAAAAAGTAGTCAAAAATCTCTAGAACTTTGTGGAAACAGCTGAAAATTTCATTAAAATGATCGGTAATATCGTTGCAAAGGGTGTGAAAAAATCGTAAAAAGTGGTTGATTGTGAAAACAGTTGAAAATTTCATAACATGTTGTAAAAACTGTTAAAAAATTCATGAAAATCATTAAAAATGTTGCAAAATTGTGAAAAAGTAGTCAAAAATGTTTGAAACATTGTCAAAAATTTCATAAAATCCTTGAAAAATGTTGCAAAAGTTGTGAAAAAGTAAGATACAAAAATTTACCTAATATTTTTCATGATTTTTATGAATTTTTTGACAGTTTTTACTAATATTTCAGACACTTTTCATGACTTTTCCTTAACTTTTGCAACATTTTCACTGCTTTTTATAAATTTTTTTACAACTTTTATAACATTGCAGACATTTTGACAACATTTTCATTAGTTTTGCTACAATTTTGAAATGTTTTGACATATTCACGAGTTTTTATACACTTTTGAAGATTTTTCTATCACGTTTTGCAACATTTTCAATGATTTTTATGAACTTTTTGACAATTTTTACAACATTTTCATGCATTTTTTCACTGTTTTAAAAACAATTTTCAGGATATTGATAAAGTTTTTGACAATTTTTTCATCTTATGCACTTTTGACGACTTTTTTTATTACTTTTACAATAACTTTAAGGAATTTTGACATGGATAGGTCTTAATTATGATTGGAGGTCATCCTGAAAATTTGGGTGTTACGAAATTTCATTACTCTGGATGACTTTTTGGACTTGAAAAATTTTATAAGACGGGCAGATGAGTTTTGTGACTCAGAGAAATTCAGAGCTTCCCAATGATTTCTCGGACTTGGAAAATTTCAGGTAGTCTAATCAGCCAGAGTACTTTTTGGAAAACATCAGAGAATTTACCCTGATTTTTGTGCTCTAAAAAATTTCGGAGTCTCCCATTTGAAATGATCTGTTCGTTTTGTTAACCTGGATGAGTTTTGGAATTGAAAAAATTCAGGTAATCGAAATAATTTTGTGTACTTTAAAAATTTCGGCGATCCTCTTCCGACGTAGCACTTTTTGAATTGTAAAATGTTAATACACGAAGTTGATAAAAATCAACAATTCCAATTCCAATTCCAATAAATTCGTGGAATGTTTTATATCCATGAAATGATCTTTATGTGTCTGCTGGCATACAGTGTACATTAGGTATTTCTCTAAAATTTTGAATTAAAATAGGTGGTGACATAAAATTTTATATTTTTTTGCAATCAACGCAAACGATACTATTTATAAAATTTTTTTTACTACATTCATGCATTGTTGGCGGTTTTCATTTCATTTTTTTTGGAAATACTTTTCAATTTTAAAGACGTCTTAAGAGAATGTTCTCAGGGTTCTGTCAGACATCCGAAATTTCGCTATCCATGACAACCTGCTTTTATGGGAAATATCAGAGCAGTCGAGAGCCAAAGCGGACCCTGGGCAAATATTATTCCATACCCTCCTTCAGAAAAAATCTGGACAATTTTTCAATATTTATGCTCAGGTACAGTGTTTCTGAAAAAAAGTCAATTAATTTTAGATTGTAGGATTAATTATGATTCGTATTCCATCTTAGGCCCCTTCAGAAAATCGGGACCTGGCCTCCCTCTCTACGGTCCTGGGAAATATTTGGAGATTTTAGGAAATATTTTTGACATATTTTAGCTATAGTAATGTTTTTGGTACATGAAAACTGTAGGCCAAGGGTATATTGAAAAAGAAAAAAATTACTTAAAGTGATATAGAAATTTGATATTGTACTTAAATAAATTTTAATGAAGCAGGGCAACTTTTCTGATGAAATATTTGTAAAAAAGCATTGACAATATTTGCTGCTGTGAGAAATTTTTTCTTTGAAACTTTCATATCACTTTACGACCAATTTTCTGCTACCGGTCCATTTGCCAAACATCGATAAAAATTAGCCGAAATTAAAACCGTTTACGAAACATCTCCATCGTCCATATTAAAACCAAGAGGCACTCGAGCGTTGAAAAAAACTCGCACGAAACATTGCTCTAATATTTGTAAGGGAAAAAAACGCTCCGTTTAGAAAAAAAAAAGCACGAGGTGAAAATTTCAAGAGAGTATTGTCGTCGAACGCGCGAAACTGCTTGGTATCTATATAATAATGAGATATACGCGTTATTGTTGTTAGAAATACACACCTATTGTGTGCTTTCTTCTTGTAAAGAACATCCCTATATTGTTATTCGTTAGGTAAAATTTCAGGTAAATGTTTAGTGCTGATAGGAGAAAAACTCGATGAGTACAGGGTACCTAGGCGACGCGACGAAGAAACCCAACTCGGTTATCTTTTGAATAAACTTTTCAATAGTTCGCGAATGATTTTAAAAACAAGGTCGAATTGCCGGCGAGTTAATTTGCGCTGGCATGTTTGTTTGAAGCGATGAAAATCTTCATAAAAAGCATTTTGTTAAATCACAACGAGCAACGTAGTGAGATAAAAAAAAAACAAGCTGGTAGTTACTATCGGTATAATAAATGCACCTGTACCTTTTTAAACGCCAACGTTATACATTATCTTGTATCCACTTATTTTGCACGTCGACGAGGGAGTTAAACGATAATGTTGTGTAAAAGCACACTTTTATGACTATCGATTCGTGAAAAAAATCATCAACTCGTTAAAAATTCGTTATTGAATTCGTAATAAGTTAATTAAGGACGACGTGCGAAATTGGTGTATTTGCGGCGAATTAGATATGCAATTTTATCAACACCTTGGCTCGCGCTCGGTACTTTTTCCACGGAACTTATTGTCGAATCATATAATAAAGAAAATATAAGTCGAACAGTTGAAAGAACGCGAAAAAGAAATGATTAAAGAGATGTTACCGACGAACGAAAGGAAAGAATTTTCACAGTTTCGAAGTATGCAAGACTGCGAAAAATCAAGTTTATTTGTAAGTTTGATTTTGTATCTTTCGTTTTGCCTTTTCTCTCCCTGCCACGTTGCTTTTATTTTTTTACTTTTAAAACTCGAAAGATATTTATACTGACAAGGAATATTTTATCGACGAATTTTTACTGAATTCGGAGATACTCGTTCTATGTGTTCGATATTGTTTGAATTATTTTTTTGTGAATGTAACGACGTTGAATTTCGATGATTTTATTTTATTCGTTGGAGAAATATATTCTATGAACGTATAGTAGCTCGGCAGATACCACGTAATTACCATAATGTGAAATTTTTTCTCCTAATGTTGGTAATTTGGGCTTAAATTTCAATGAAAATGTGATTTTCCATATTTTCATTTCGCCGATGATTGTTGTTCTGTGTTGTTCTATCAAGAATTAAATACTCGATTGATTTTTTCTTTTTTTTTGGAATGCAGAATGCATTTTTACGTAGGTGTATACCTAATTAGATGAAAATATTGAGGGAATTTCATAATTCGAAAATACCAACCACAAAATTAGTACTTCATTTATTTTTTTTTTGGTACGAAAATTTTTAATCTTTTGGTATTCAAAATAACATAATGAAATGATTAAATCCAGAGGGAAACACGTACTCGTAAAAACCTACCAGTTAATTTTTTTTTAGTATGTAATATTAAAACAGCGTATCTAGTGCCTACGTCAGCTCGACGAAATTTTCACTGCTATTACATGACGTTTTTATCTACCAAAAAGGGAACCCCAACGATTTAATAAAATATTTGATCTTATGTGAATTACTAACCTACTAACCGAGTTGTGGTTTTGTTGAAATTACCACATGGAGCTTTATTCGCGAATACTACCTACATTTTCGCGTTAATTTAATGAGATCATTTGCATCGGTATTAAAATTCTTCCGAGCTCATTTTAAATTCGATTCCGGATAACGTTAATGTTCGCCATTTTGAGCGGAATGTTTGTGCCGGAGAAAAAGAGTTCCTGTATAAATTCTATCGCAGATGTAAATAATCGAATAGATGAGATTATTTCTAGTTTTCGGCGGAAACGTGATGATTTGGTGCATTTTTTAGCGTATTGTGTCATTTTGTGGAAGTTGAAATATTCTATGAATTAATTTATCGGGCTAAGCTAAAAGTATCCTTAATTCAAAAACCGCGGCCAAGTGACCAAAAAATTGAAATTGAGTTTTTTCCTTATGCGCACCTACTGTATGAGCTGAAATACATACGTTTTAGAATTGAAACGTTCATTTTTGGCACCCTTGGTTGATTTTTCCAGACAACTTCTGAGCAAAAACCAGCCAACATCAGCTCAATGCAAAAACAAGTCAAATTTTCGAAATTTAAACTCCTCATATACTCCGCAATTTTAGGGTAAAGAATCAAAAAAAGTACTCTCATTTATCCAGCACATTACACCGGTTATTAAATTTTTTGCTGGAATTCCTAACATATCTGGTCCAAAAATGATTCAGTTTTTATTGACTTCCCACAAATTTTGAAAATGTCACTTGTCCGCTTTTGAAATTTAAGTCAATATTGATAAATTCTCGAGATTTTTTGATTTTGGGAAGTTGAATAGTTTACAGGGTGTTTTACAGGATCAGTAAAGCCTTCCATTTAGTAGGTATGCAACACAAACTGACTTCAAGTAGGTACGTTTGCCTAACTCATAAAAAGACAGGAGAATTCATTTAAATTCGAATATTTTCATTTTCAATTGTTCAAAAACCAGGATACCGAATTAGCAAATTTCTGTTTGAGCTATTGGAAATTGCATTTGATGAAGAACTTTTTAATATGGTTGTTCGATATGAAAAGTCCACAGGAAGGCTGCTGTGAGTTTGATGGAAAAATTTATTGGGCAAAACTGAATAACTTGAGGAGCAGTACGAGGTAATGAGCAGGGGAGGGATGAATGGTCTTTAGATTCTTTCAAGTGTGTATTTTCACTCTCTAATCTCAGCTGCTGTTTCTTTTGCGTTTTTTCTTTTTTTTTGAAAAATGTCCTAGAGGGGAAGTCGAAAAAAAGTGTGTAAAGACGGCATGGGTGTCAAAATATAGGTTTTTGCGGACGTTGATTTTCATGTTGATGACCACTTTACTCTCGGATTCAAAATATGGCCCAGAACAAGGTGTCAGGACCCAAAATGGAGAAAAAATTGATAGGAATATCTAGAAATTGGGGTTTTGGGGATGTTGATTCCCATTTTAATGACCATTTCATCCTCAAAGTAAAACGAGGAAGAGAGACAAGACCCAAAATTGAGATAAATTGATATAAATGTTGAAAAATATGATTTTGAAGATACCAATTTACATTTTGATAACCATGTCACCTTGGAACACAAATTAGAGCACAAGAAAGGGAATTCAAAATTAAAAATTAAAAAGAAAATTGACATGTTTAGTGAAATCTCAAGTTTTTTAGGGCGCTGATTGTAATTGGACTGAAGCAATAGCCATGAAAATCTTGATTATAATCTTCAAAAGAACATTTTTCAATACTGTATCGTTATTTATTTTTTTTTGAAAGTTTGGGTCATGAACTCTGACTTCCTATTCCTAGTTCCTAGGTTTCAAATTGGGTTTGGATCTAAAATGGGATGTCAAAATCAGTCAAAATGAGAGGTAAGGTCTTCAAAAACTAACATGTTGATAAATTTTGTGTTTTTTGACACAATGGTGTATCCAAAATTTTTTCTTCGGAGGAGCTAAAAATGTGTAATGGAGATGGGTGCATATTACACTTTTTGGGACTTCAACTTTTTTTCAGTTTTTATTTTTTTGCCTTTTTCCACTTTTCAGCGAATCTTTATGGGATTTTCATCGATAAGTAACTTAAATTCCCACTTTTATCAATTCACGAAATTATGAACAAAATCATATTATGGTCTTAAACGTTTATGGTATTTCCCATCATGAATTATTTATGAATTGTCATCATTTTATATATAGCTACTTCGAATTTTCATCAGAAATCTTAATTTCATTTTCCCGTCAATTTTTAAAATTTCCATAAAATTTATAAATAGGACTTTTAATTTAGAAGGATATTACCCTAATCATAATTTTATAATTTCGTCAACTCGTGGCATTTTTTATCGAAATCATAAATTCACAACTTCCTCAATTCTTAAAATTTCCATGAAGCCATAAATTCACGACCATCTGAGTTTCTCAGCTTCTTATTAAATTCATAAATTTTATGATTTTCTCCCTTTATGAAGTTTTCTGAAAATCATTAACATCATTTTAATAAATTTTGAGTAATTTTCTCCAAAATCAGTAGTTTATGATTCTTTTCAAATTTTAATCAAAATCATCGGTTCATTATTTTTGGAATAGGTATTCAAAGAATCTCAATTTAGGATTTCTTCAAGTTATAGAATGTTCATAAAATCACAAATTTCATGATTTTCTCAATTTATGGAGTTTCCATAAAAATCATTATCACATCATTTCATAGATTTTAAATAATTTTCTCCAGAATCATAAGTTGATAATTTTTTGTATTTTTTAAAGATTAAAGATTTTTGATTCAATCGTAGATCATTTGCTGAGGTCATTAAACAGTTTTTTAATTACCTTTGATTATTATTGAAATTTTTGAGTGAAAAAAATTGCTTTTACTGTGACAAAAAGTCCACCCCTATTTTCCTACCCGAGTTTTCAACTCAACCACTTTCAACATTTTAGTTTTTTTCGATACTTAAAAGCAAATCAAAAAAACACCCTTGATGTGCCTGGCTGGAATTTACAGCAAAGGAGAATAATTTGGTTAACCTACTCGAAAGGTTGTGGGAATCAGGTTTTGAGCTGCTCAAGCTGATTTATGAATTTATACATCTTCTAGAGAAATTCAAAAATTCTGGTGAAAATAAATTTCTAGCTGAAAGCTTCAGAAAAGCAGAAAATAGTGAAGTTCAGTTTCGGGAGGTCGATATGAAACAGCCTTCCAAGTTTCAGCACTTTTCTGGAAAAATTACTCAACATCGCAATTTTCATATTTTCGCCTTTCAATTTTCAAAAATTCGTCAAAATTACAGGGGTTTGAAAACAAGCCGTTTCCAAAAATCGCATTCTAGCTCAAATCTTTACACAATATTATTTTACAAATCATAAAAATCTCAAAACGCCTGACTCGACACTTCCGAAAACCTCACCTCACGTTCCAAGTTCACGATTAAATATACCTAATACAAGCCCTTGATTCGAGTCATTGTTACCAGAATCAAACGAACAACGTTCACGCCGGCTAAGGAGCTTTTCGATGAGTAAATTTCATTAACCTAATTTGAACGCTTTGTTTAAACCCATCGCAGCTTGCGAGCTCGGTGTTTACTTGCGAAAAGACCACTTCACGTTTCCGCAGGCTAAAAGCCTGCCGAGTCGTATTTTTTAACCGCTCGAATTACGCGTCCCGTATCTCCGAGTATTCATTTCATCCGCTCAATTTAATGGAATTAAAATAAAAAAAAGTTGACTTGGAGAAAACACAGAGAAAAACAATTTTTCAACGTTCTTTTGTCAGACAATGTAATTGTTTATCCGAAATCGTTTCTGGTGAAAGTAAAAATATGCCAAACAAAAAACCCACCAGTAAAAAATTATTACCCAAAAAACTTTCCGCAATAGAAAAGTAATCTGCTTTTGCATCACATGCGAAAACCTCTAAAAATATTCGGTAAATGAAAAATTGCCTTTTCGAACGTTCTACACGAAGTTATAATGTCAAACTTGAAAAATCCTCGAGTTTTTACAACAACAACCAAAAATGTGTATTTTTATGGCACAGGAAAAAAGTCATGTTTGTTGAAGAAGATAATATTTGTTTAAGAAAGCTTCTGAAAATAAATTTTTTGCATAAGTTCATTAAAGTTTTAATATATTTTCGAATAAATAAAGATTGTGGGTAAATTGTTTACGTTGTCGAGTTAAACCCTGCTGAAAAACAACGAGTCATTTTAAACACAAAAATGCTCGTTTCGTTTCTCGTTTCTTATTCGATGGAATTTCGATGATACACGTGTACTTTTGTATGTTTGTTTTTAATTATTTTTATTTATTCGCTTTGTAAATATTTACACCATCGTCATTTTCTCTTTTCTCGCGAAGACGTTTTTGTCGAAAAGTTGATTCTCTTTCATAATTTTATCGAAGAAGATGTATGATATTCTGTAAAATAGAAGAAAAGAACCCTTCGATTAAATACAGTCGAAGAAGAAGGCAGTTCGTTATTTTGAAAATTTTCTGATTCAGTAAACTTTGACCTGTTTTTGGACCGAATTATCGATTGACTCAAGTTCGCCAAAGTTGAACCGAGGCAAGAATATTATAATCACTATAGAAATCCTACGTCCGTGCTCATAAAATTCTCGCCTCATCGAGTAATAAATTTCGCCAAGTCAAAGATTACACCTGTTAACCCCTTCGAAACATCAACGCTGCAATTCATCATAAAGCTCGCTTCGCGTGTACGATTCGTGGAGACAAATACGTCTTGAAATTAAGAGAAAAATAATTAATGGAAGTGTCGCCGTTGAAATTTAATACGCGAGATTAATTTAGCGAAATGCTTTTTATGGATGGAAAGCAATTACCAACTTTTATTGAAGAATTAACTCGTAAAAGGCAGAATTAAATTTAATAGATGAAGTTTTCGAATTAAAATTACCAGAAATTGGAAATGGCGAAGAAATGGCCATATTACCTATATTATGTTGTATTCGATAGTGTAAAAGTTGCCGAAGTTGATATTTTTTTCAAATCTTTGTGCCATTATTTCTCATCAAAACAATTTTCTCAGGTGAAATAAGAATGAAGTGGGTACTTAATCTACCTATTCACAGCTCGACTAATGAAGACGAGTGATGGTCCTGGTGCATGGGTATATCTTCATGTTCATTGTTGTAGGTGTAATGGAATTGAATCTCGTGTGGGTGATTATTTTTTTTAAAGAATATATTTTCAAGGAGGTTGTTAAATTAATGATGCTCCACGTATAATTTTTGTTTCATATTTTCAAAGGCCCAAAATTCTAGTTGGGGGAGGTGACGAGTAGATATTATGTTTATCATATCAATTTTTATTTAGTCATTTTTTTGTATTCAAAGGCTCACTTTCTAACCCTAATACTAGTGCTAGATTTATTGAGAAAAGTTCAAATAGATAAAATTGATAAATGGAAAATAGAAAAAAAACGCTTACCTTTTGTAACGCTGTTACTATATCCAAGTTGCTGTTCGTTATCATAAGTACACATTGGTTTTTCTAAAACGAGTAAAAATTTCAATCCATTTTAATTAACGAAGCTTGAAAACAACGTTAATTTTATAATTAAAAAAGTTAATCACGCGAATCATTCTCTCCTTTCAGAGTTACCACGAATTAAAAAACCACCCAGATTATTGCAACAATCTCGCGTCGAGACAAAAAAAAATTAATCAATACGTTGGGAAAAAATTGACGTTGAATTTTTCGTCGATGAAAAAAAAAAATTCTCTTCGAATAACGAGTCCAATTGGTCAAACTTTGTTAACCCGCGATAAGACAGTCAATCGGTGTGACGTTCATGATCCTACTGCCAAGCATGCGGCAATACGGTTCAGAACGCAACTATCTACTCCAACTCGAAAAGAGACAAACCGAAAAAAGTACTCCCGACAGTGGCTAACTAATTTTTCCATGGCAACGGTTAAAAACACGTATAATATTTTTTCGTTTGTCGCTTTTAGAATTCGTTGAAAATTGAAATTCTTTTTCGCTTCCTTTTTAACAAATGCCTATCAGTTTTTTTATGTCAAAAGGTTGATGGTATTTTGTATAATGATGCTTTTTCTAATAAAACGATCAACTGGGGAAAAGATAAATATTTAAAGTTCTCGCTTTAGCCTAGGTATTTTTGCACGTTGAGATGAATGCGAGCCTTTTGAGATGAGTTTTGTTCTGCTTTTTATTCGTAGAGTGTTCGTGGAGAGGATTTGTTGTGAAATGTTTGGATGGGTTTTGAATTGATTTTTTTTCTTATTAATTTGTCGTTGATGAAACGATAAAGGGAGGAAAACAATTGTAGCGATTTTTTTGTTCCTTATTAACGTTTAATTGGATGTGGACTTCGGTCTAGTTCAAATTTCTATATTGGATGCAGCGACGAATTCACAGGAAAAAGGAGATAGGAAATAAGGAACCTTTTCTTTAATAAGATAACTTCCTGGTCACTCGAGAAATTTGTATTTGAAATTTTTTTGCGAGTTGCAGTAGTTATCTCATCAACATTCGGTGCGAAAAAGAAAGAATTTATCATATTAAATGATAGTATAAGTGATTAGCACAGGTTTTGCATAGGTAGGTACTTGTGACTGGAACCGAATCAAATATTGGTTTCGGTTTTGATTTTATAAAGGTTTTGGTTTTGGTCTTGGGATTTTGGTTAGAATGAAATTTTTTCATATTGTTCTCCCTACTTGTTCGGTCCATTTCTAACCTCAAACCTGAGACCCTACCAGGTTCCATCATCGTCAAAATTATCCAGGAACAAGAACCACAAAACTGAATGTTGACTTTAATAAAACTTGTAACTTGAAAAACAGTAAAAAAGACAAAGAAAGCCCCAAAATAAAAAACCACATAGACTAACGTTTTGGTTTTGGTTTTTTGAAAAAATTCATGCATTAACTATAGATAAATTCCTCTCTTCTTAGAAAAATTCCTTCTCAAATCTCATCACTGCAGAATAGAAAAAAAATTGTAGAACAAAAAATGATGAATTTTAAATATTCCGCAAACTTTTGCTTCTAGGTTTTTGTGGTATTGTGATTTTTTACAGCAATGTAATTTTTTTTTGGGGGGGGGGGGGCATCCGGGTGAAAAGATTTGATAAATTGACGATTCGAAAAAAAATTCAGACAAAAGTTATAGAATGTTGAAAACCCGCCATTTTTTATTAGATATATTTTTTTCCACCTTGAAGTAAAGAAGAGCTGCTCTAAAAATAGGAAAATTTTGTTTATTTAAGCATACTACCTATTAAGTTGGATTGAGTTCCAAGGTTTATATCCAGCTTCTTTGTTGTCATGGTGGTAGATCCTTGACCGTGGTTGATCGACATAGTATCATACTCATGCAGTACTTAGAGTGACAAAGTAATGCTTGATCAACATAGTATCGCATGCATACAGTACTCAGAGTGACCAAGTAGTGTTCGATCATTCTCGACCATGGTTGATCAACATACTGCTGAAACTAGTTGAGTTTGGAATAAACTTCCATTTTGTTTTTAAATGAATTTATTATGATAGAAAATGTATTGAGACATACGACGTAATGCTTCAAATTATTTTGAATAGAGTATTTATTGTTTGTTTGTTTGTTTTTTTTGTTGCAGGTAAGTCCCGGCTATCGGAATTATTCTAAATATTTATTAAGTAAAATAGCATTGTTTGTACTGGTTGCATACGTACTTATATACCTACTCAGTTGGCACGAATCCCTGAAAATTTAAACTCGGAGTAGTCGAAATGCGCGAGTCTTTAGTGAAAAAAACTGAAAAGACTCAGAGTCTCAACACGAGTCCGAGTCGCTTGCGAGTCTTTTTACGAGTATTGGTACAGTTTTTTTTCATTTTTATTAAATTTCTACCACAAACTCTAAATCAAATCAAATCTATTTGAGAATTTTACTGTAAGTAGATAATATGAATTGTGATGTATCCTACAAGTACAAATAGGTAAAAAAAAGACTCAAACTCGCAAAAATAAGACTCGCACTTGCAAAAAAAAGACTCGCACGTGTTCGAGTCTTCCAAAATAGAGAATCGGGCAGTTCGGGCTTGCAAAAATTGCGAGTCTCTATTAAAAATGACTCGGAGTCCAACTGCGAGTCGACTCCGAGTCTGCGAGTCATTTGCGAGTTTCTGTTACGAGCAGACTCGCGCTAACTCTGCTTACATAGTAGAACTGTGATAAGGGAAACCACCATCAAATTTTTTCACAAAAGGAGGAAAATTGATACCATGAAAAATTTAAAAGCTTTGTTTAAGTTTAACAGATGTACCTACATACGTTTTTTCCGAATATTTATCGAATTTAAGGTTGAGGTGAGAATATAACACCAATTCCTTTACATTGATATTGTTCACTTACCAATTAGAGATGGCAAGAAGTATTCACTTATAGTTATAGGTAAGTAGAATAATTTTCATTTGTCTCAGTAAATGCCATTTTACATTTTCAAAATATGGTTTCTCTTATCGAGGTATCTGCCGAATTTTTTTCATTTGAGAAATTGATTTTACATGAAAAATTGGTTGAGGGGGCTGGGGCTAGGGATAAACGTTTTATTGCCTTATACAGATTTTTCAGTTCACTTATTGGTATTCAACGTCAGACTCAGAGTAATAATGAAAATGAAAAAAAAAAATTGCAGCCACAAAAAATAAGCAGAACAGAAGAGAGAAGACAAGGGAGAACCCTGCCTCCTTCACAGCTCGGCTCCTCCTCGTTTTGGTATATTGAAAAAAGGGCAAAAGTTGCAGCGTTTGGCTTTGGAAACAGTTGATAATTAAGAAATCAGTGGAAAACTGTTCATTTTTTAAATTCATCATTAAATAAATAAATAAAGACTGAAAGTTTGCAATTTCATTACCAACACCCCACCCCCTCTTCCCCTTATCTTTCATTACAGGTACATTTGACTTGAGCAAAATAATGTATGTACGTAACTACAAAAATAGAATTTCTTTGTTTCAACTTTTATGAAGTACCTATTCAGTATTTTGTTCTACATTAATTAGCATTAGAATTATTTAATTAAATTTAAAAAAGAACAAACAGAAAATAGAAATAAGAATTAAATAAGAAGAGGAAGTGATTTCATAATTAATTCAAAATTGTATTTTAAATTTTAATCACTGAAAATTCAAACTTGATTGTAAATTTGATAATAATGGTAATTACAGTATTTTTCAATGCCGAAATTACGCGAAAATTGATAACACTTTTTTATTGGATATCGACATTTTTTCTAATCGATAGTTTAACAACACTGATAAACAAATTTTGATGGCGCAAAGTTGAAAGGATTAAAAATTTAAAACGCATTATTCAAAATAATTACAGAGCTTTTGTTTTAATCGCCGATTGTAATTATGGTGTAGTTGTTTTAGTTCATAATGTGGAGTGTGAATCTGTGATGGTTACCGTTGGCACATTGCTTTCATCGTGATATGATTTCATTTTTGGAAAACTTCCGTATCCTTGAACAAATGAAATAAAAACACAGGTACGGTATATTAATTACTTATTTATTCGTAATTATTTCAAGTAAGATCATAATCAAGATGCCTCAATTGTTTTCCATACCGATATGATTTGTTGAATATCTTATCATTCCAATCGACCGAAAATAAAAAAAAATCACGTGTTTCCTGTGTATTTATTTTATTGACACATATTACGTAACAGATAATTACCGGTACTTGATTTGTTTACTTTTGAAAGTACTTATCCATACATTTTTTATTATAGAAATGGAGACTCGTAGATCAACGCGACTCGTTCAGAAAGAAAATTCCAAACCGACAACAGCATTCCAAACAACCAAACAAAACACCTTGAACGATGGTTCGAATTCAACAACCAAACGTAACGGGTCCGCTGCTTCTTTAACGACTAAAACAACCAAGTCGAGTTATTTTGATCCGGATTTCTCGGAAGAATCAGAATCAGACAGCGGATCTGATTCGCCTCCGGTTAAAAGACGTGCTCGTATTACAACCTCGAGAAAGTCGACCCAATCAAAAAAACGATATGATTCGGAAGACGAAAGCAGCTCCGATGAATTCGTCCAAAAACGAAAATCCATTACGGAAATCCTCGAAAGTAAATCTGAACTAAAATTGAGCTCAGATGAGTCCGATTCTAGCGACGAATCTCCTCCAAAACGTAAAAAGAAATCCGATGGTTCTCCGGTGAAAAAACCAACTACGTCGAAGATAAGCTCCGATGACAGTTCAGATGAATTCGTTAAACCGAACAAATCTTCGAATTCGGTAAACAACGTAGCTAAAACGGAACCTTTGGACGAACGAGATATCAAAGAAGAAAAACAATCCAGCCAAGCCGAGTATTTTGATTTTACCGCCCTCGTTAATAAAGTAAAAGCTAACGAAAACGTTATTCCTGTCGAAGAATTCGAAATCGAGCCCGAACCCGAAGTCGAATCTAAAAAACCAGAAAAAACTACTCCTAAAAAATCTAAAAAAAGTACTAGAAAACCTGACACCAAACCCGAAGAAAAAGCTGATCTTGAAGTATTCGAGTTGTTAGCGATGGGAGAAGATACGGATATGTCTGCTAATGATATCAAACAATCGGTTAGCCAGTCTTCTAAAGATAACTACGAAATACCCAATCAAGTTGAAGTATTACTTGATGCTCCGGTGTTGAAAAAGAAGAAACATACCGATTTAGAAATGACCTTACGACGTAGATTGAATTTTATTCGACGTGAAAATCAAGTTTACGTTCATAAGGTCGATATTTTATGCTGGATTGCTCATGGAATGTACGTAAATTCGATTCTAAACTCTCCGGATTTATTATCGTTGGCGTTATCATTACTTCCGTCTGATAAATGCTATCCAGCTAAACGAATGGATATGGATTATTTGGGTAAACTGATCGAATGGTTTGTTAAGAAGATTAAACTGAAGAAAGATCCAAAAGATGATGGAAAAGATCAGCTCTCCATTTCGTTACAGTCGCAATTTCAAAAGTTGGAAGCTGAAAATAGGAACGATTTGTGTTTCATGTTCATTTGTATTATTCGTGCTTTAGGAATCAAGTGCAGATTGATCGTAAACTTGAACGTCGTACCGATTAAACCGACCAGCGATCAATTACTACCAATCACCGCTAAGAAAGATACAGTTACGCCGACTAGTACCAAAAAAATACTGGAAAAAGAAAATTCGTCGAAGAGTACCAAAACGAACGTGAAGTCGAAGCCAGAATCTTCTAAAACTTCTTCGAAGGAAACGAAGGGGCGATCTCGTTCCGAAAACAAGCCAGATAAATCTAAAGAGAAGCAAACCCCTGAAAAAGAACAATCCTCACGTTCGCAAACTAAACGTTCGTCGAATAAATCGAACGATAAAGATACCCCAAGTAAGCAACAATCGTCTGAAAAAAATTCCACTTCTTCGAAAAACGATTCTAAGGAAAAAACTAAAAATACTCCCGAAAAATCACCTCAGTTACCCAAACGTTCATCTCGTTCTCAGTCATCAAAATCGAACGAAAAGTCATCGAAAAACGGTCCTAATGACAAATCGCCTTCGAAATCGAATAACAAAACCGTCGAGGAAGCACCCAGAAGATCAGCTCGTTCGAAAAGTTCAAGTTCGAAAGACCAATCGAAGTATTTCGAAAAAGAGAAATCTCGTAAATCTGAACGAATCACCAATTCCAGTTATTTCTCGAAAGACGCCGAAGAAACGAAATCGTCCAAGAGTAAAGACTCTTCGAAATCTACTAAACCTAAAGATAACAAGAAATCGAGCCATGACAAAAGCAAAGCTAGCAAGAAAGTCGAACCTGAGAATTTAGTCGAAGAAATGAGTACTTCGGATGATTCGGAAGACGACGATACCGATGCCACTTTCGTACCTACGAAAAAGAAGAAAATTGATCGTCGTGTTCTGTCTTCCGAAGAAGATGTCCATGTCGAAGAGAAACCAGATACGAAGATTAAACAAAATAAGTTGAATTATTGGCTCGAGGTGTTCTTGGAAGCTGAAGAGCAATGGACCAGCGTAGATATTGCGAAAAAAAGTTACCATTGTGTTCAGCAATTATATGTAAGTATGGTGATTTTTTTCTGATTTTGAAATTAGCCAAATAATCGAGTATTTTTTCAATTGCAGAATCAAACTGCCCATCCTGTTCGATATATTATTGCATTCAATAGTGATCAAACAATCAAAGATGTTACTAGAAGATACGTTCCTCAGTATTTATCCGTAACGAGAAAATTGAGAGTGGACGATGCTTGGTGGAAGTCTACGATGGATCCGTTTAAACCACCTCAAGATCCTCAAAATAGAGAAGAAGATGAAGCTCTTGAGAAAGTTTTGGAAGAGCAACCGTTACCGACTGCTATTTCAGAGTAATTAATCAATTTACAAATTATATTTGTAAAAAAATAACATCATTTAACTAAGTTTATTAATTTCAGGTACAAGAATCATCCGCTGTATGCTTTGAAAAGGCATCTGTTGAAATTTCAAGCTATTTATCCACCAGAAGCACCACCTCTTGGATTTGTAAAAGGAGAACCAGTTTATTCTCGATTATGTGTGGTACAACTACATGGCAGAGAAATGTGGATCAAGGAAGCTAAAGTAGTAAAAATGGGCGAAAAACCATACAAAGTTGTGAAAGGACGACAGAAAAAAGATAAGGTAATTTTATTGATTATTTTTTATTTCATTCCTTCGATTTACCAAGTTTTTTGTTACAGTTCGGAAGCGATGAAGGTCCCAAGGATCTGGAATTATTCGGTTTATGGCAAACCGAAGATTACGATCCTCCTACAGCTGAAAATGGCATCGTACCTAGGAACAGTTTCGGTAACGTTGAACTTTTCAAACCTTGTATGTTGCCCAAAGGAACTGTTTATTTGCAAAGTAAGTTTTTCATTCAATTTACCTTGAATTCGATTCAAAAAAATAATCAAATCAATCTTCGATTTCAGTTCCCGGTCTAATGCGAATAGCCAATAAATTAAGTATCGATTGTGCTGCTGCTATTACTGGATTCGAATATAGTACCAATGGATGGTCGTATCCTGTTAAAGATGGATTTGTCGTTTGTGAAGAATACAAAGATATTCTTTTGGATGCTTATAATCAGGTAGATTGATTCGTAATCTTGTAAATGAAATTAAAAATTATCTTAATATTCTAATTTTTATTTTTCATTCAATAGGAAGTAGAAGAAGCCGAGAAGAGAGAAAAACAAAAACGAGAAGAACGAGTTTACGCCAATTGGAAACGTTTAATCAAAGGAATGTTCATCAGAGAAAGATTAAAAAGAAGGTATAACTTTGGTGATCCAGGTACCTCTTCTGAACAAGACAAAACCGAATCGAAATAATCTTGTTCTCTAAACATATCTCCGGATTCCATAAATCTTTTCTTTGTTCCTCGTAAAAAAAATACATTCAAAAATGATGTACAAATGTTGTGATACAATATTGATAATTCTAACTCGTAAAAACGATCGTTAGATGTGTTTACCTCATAAATTTAAGTTTAAAATGGTTTATTTTGAATTACAAATTACTGAATGAACGTATGTTTTAATTTTCTGTTCAATGAGAAGTTGCAATATCAAGGGATCGATATTGTGACGTTTGATAAGTTAGAATTTTATTGTTTAATTGAGTGAATTGTATTAATGCTCAGTATTATTAATAATAAGCATTTCTGTTACAAGTGAATTTTTCTCGTTGTATTTTATTTACTGATTTCTTTTTCAAGAATAAAACTGAACGATATATTAAAAAAGTTGTTTCATTAATACATTAATAACTTGATAATTAAATAACATTTTATAAAAACTTTGAAAAATTCTTAGGCACTTGAAACATTTCAATTGTTTGAAAAGTAACAAATATTACTCGAAACAGTATAAAAAAGATGGTATATCGTAACTGGTTTCAGTATGTGGATTATTATCAGGGATGGTATCAGATTGCCATGGTATTATGCGAGGTTCTCCGTTACTTAGATCTCTCATGATGATCTTATCGTCGAAATAATTATACAAGAAATCATACGATTTCATTTTCAAGTAACGTAGAGATGGGCAAGACTTGAAAATATCTTTGGGATGATCAATATGGCATAAGTCCTGGGGAAAATACAAAATAATTATGATTTGTTACTAGAATTATTATTCGAGTACATGATAACTTACTAAAACCAAATGTTCGAGAAATTTGAGTTCTTGGCAGAGATGTTCTAATCGGTCCTTGAATATTAAATCGCTTATTCGTAATTTCTCTAGTAGAGGAGTATTTCGAGGTAGCCATCCCAAATCGTATTCTGTGGGCTACATTATTTATTAGAAAAATGTAAATACAAACAGAATATGAAAATGAAATATTGAAAGTTTATTACTTTACAACCGTTTATTCGTAAGACCTTCAATCGTGGGAATTCAAATTTGGCAATCGCTTTTCCAGTTATATCACAATTATTTAATTCTAAATGTTCTAAATCTGAAAGTGAAAACCAGTGTAAACTATGTAATCAGAAGTGATCCGAAGCGAAAAGTAATGCTGATTAAATTCTTACTTCGTAATTTGACATTTTCGAAGGCAAGATTATTAATCCATAAACAATCGTTCAAAATCAAAGTCCTCAAATTGACCTGGAACAGAATTGAAATCACGTGTTTTCATTTGTTATGCCGGAAAATTGTAGATTAACACTATGGTTAAATAACTACCTGTTTTTGGAATATCAATTCAGGAATCAACGATTCGTGTCCTTTACTAAAATTCTTAAAATGAAGATACAAATACTCTAAACTATCGAATATTCCCAACAGTTTTGTGATTATATCACCGGGGATGAACGCTACCGTTATATCCATCAATGAAAAATGCAAATGACGAAGTTTACTATTGACTGAGAAGTTTTCGCTATCTATGCTACCATCGGTTATGAATTTGTACCAGGAAATGTAACACTTGAACTTTTTCAAAGATGACTTCGATAAAATTCTAATGAATTCGTCTCTGGGTATCGTTTGATTGTTGAAATGAACAGCTAAAGATTCTAGATTAGGAATATGGCTGAGCAGAAATCTAAAATTGTCGAAACTGAACATTTGCCAGTCGAATTCCACAGAGGTCAAATTCATCTGATGAGTTATGAACGTTTTAAACGTATCGAATGCGTTTGGACGATCACATTGTATCAATTTGAATTTTTTCAGTCTGAAAATAAAGCAGAGAATTAGCATTTGACATACGAATAAAATTAAATAAATTCAAACGTTACCTTATGTTAGGAGTAGATGCGAATTCGATAAGATATTCATCGGCAGGACCACACATTGCTAGAGGGCTTTTTAGAATAATTTTCTCAATTTGTTTACACTTGTGGCTGATATTTTTATAGAAGGCGAAATAAGTCACCACCGAATCTGACGCGAATTCGTCCATGTTTTGATTATAAGGATAAAATCTTCGAAATATTCGATAATCGCAATTCATTCGAACGTCATTGAAAACAATCTTTTTCACGAAAGGATATACTCCGATGAATAAATTAAATATGTAATCGGACATCCAATGACAGCTTGAAAATTCTAAGTATTCCATTTTCGGTTTCACTATTTTATCGTGTTCCATGTTCGATACGATATCAAAATCATCTGCGTAACAATCGCAGTTTCTAAAACACAATCGTTCTAGATTCACGCATGTTAGCATTAATTTCTCGATTGTTTTTGATGAAAATTTACAATCGATGAAACACAGCGAGTATATTTTATCGACATATGATTCTATGCGAGTTTCGAATTCATCGTTCAAAGTAGCTTCTTTTAATTCGAAATTGTAATGCGAGATATTGCTGGGGAAATTATCGAACATTAGGTTGAAACAGTTGTCGTATATTAATCCTCTGAAGACGAATTTTTGTTGTTTTATTAACGAAATATCTTGAGCGATTTCGTACCATCTTGAACATACGAGCTTGGTGCGGTTTAGTTCTTTGCAGGATAAGTAGGAGAAGATTTGAACGATGATCTGAAATTGAAATTTTACATTACCGAATGAGCTTTAGATTATGTAGATTGGTGAAAAATTGTACCTCGTATGGAAGATCATCGAAATAGCTGATTTCTTCTGACTCTACGAGATCTTCATTCGATTCGTTTACCAACATTTTGGTAGCTTTTTTAGTACCTAAATTGAGTCTTTATTATTCCACCGATGGAGAAATTAAGAAGTACATTTTGCATATTTTCATTCATTCTAATGAAAGTTGTTTCCGAAAGTTGATTTGTTCAACGTTTATGTTTTAATTCACTTATAAATTTGTTGAGTACTTATTCAAAATTTAAAAAAATTTAAAACACTAAAATGATAAGAGAAATTTCTGATAACAAGATGGTTCGTTTTGAATCAGCTGTTTAATGACATAGCGCCGATCTGACGTCATGTAGTCATGTGCTTCCCTGGTTGCCTGCTCCTTTACCGTGGAACTAAATTAAACAATTAAAACCAAACCACCGCATTCTGCAGATTACTAAATTTTATTGAAAATTTACCAAAAATAACGTAAAAAATGATATTTTTTGTGAAATTTGAATAATTTTTGTGACATTTTGAGGAAGATGCGATTTTAAAATTTTCAAGGCATTTTGAACATATTTTAAAGCAATTTCAACAGTTCAGATGTTTTTGCGCAACTTTTATCAACTTTTCGACAATTTTCATTTCATCACGCTTTTAACCAATTTTGTGTTTTTTCAAGCAATTTCATAATATTTAAATTGACTTTTTAAACAGTTTTTTCCTGCAAATTTTTAAATTATTTTTCATAATATTTTAAACTATTTTTACATAGGTAACGTTTAAAACATTCTATAACTATTTTGATTTTTGAATTACGAATATTTTTATGATAAAATTGTTGAAAATATTTCAACAAACCGTCTAGCTAGCTGGATTAGTAGAAGAAATTGGCCGATTCTTCGATCCCCTGGGTCTCCTCAAAATTCTAATGGTGTCCTTTGATGCAAAAAACGAAATTTTTACCCAAATGTCTCTTTTCTGATTTATGGTTTTTTTTATAGCATTACTTTCAAAAATCTGAATTTCTGTGAAAATGAAGGCATTTTTTGCACAATTTTTTCAAAATGTTGACTTCTTTCAAAACCAGGAAAAAATCACCGAACATTTTATATTTTTTTTAAAAGAAAGTTGTTTTATTTTCAATTCATTAATAACGTGATAAGGAAGTGGTACCTACTTGACATTGATAAAAATTTGAAAAATTCTTTGGCACTTGTAACATGGCCAGAACTTTTTGAAGATGTAAGGGAGGTTTTTTCTCCTTTCAGAAATTTTTTCTAATTTGTGTTGAATTATGTATTTACTGGAATACCTCTAATACATGATACCTATGTCCTTTTTTTGCCATCGGCCAACAATGGACCGATTCGGATCCTTTTTTTCAAACTGTTTCTTTTAAATTCTAGATGTGTCATCAGTCATCACCCATCAAGCATCAAGGTGCAAAAAATTTTGAAGTAGAAAAGAATCAAAATTTCTTAATTTTTTCAACATTTTGGCAGGAAAAAAAAAGTTGAAATTTGATCAATTTCTTAAAAAAATTTTCAATATTTATAGGTATTTATTTTGGAAAAAATTGTCAAGTTTTCAACATTTTTGGATGCTTCTTCAACTTTTTTCAAAAGAATTGTCCAATTTCGGCTAGAAAAAATGAAAAATTTTGTCATTTGACGTTTTTCAACTTGCACATTTGAAAATATGTTTTCAAATTTGGACAGAAAAACTGAAAATTTTGTCATATTTTCAACATTTTGACAGAAAAAATCAAAATTTTATCACTTTTAAAACATTTTTGTGACATTTTTTTTCAATTAAAAAAATCAAAATTTATCGACGTCCAAAAATTTTCAATTTTGGGACGGAAGAAATCAAAATTTTGTTACTTTTTCAACATGTTCAGACATTTTTAATATTACGAGTATTTTGGAAAAAAATTGTCTAGTTTGGAGCAGACAAATATAAAATTCAGTCATTTTTTCAACATTTTGACAGAAAGAAATCAAAAATTTCGTTGATTTTTCAACATATTTGGACACTTTATTCAACTTTTTTGAAAAAAATTGTTCAATTTCGGCCATGGAAAAATAAAAATTTTTGCCATTTCACGTTTTTTAACTTATTTGGAATAAAATCAAATTCGAGACAGAAAAAAAAATGAAAAATTTGTTATTTTCTCAACATTTCTTGATATTTTTACACTTTCTTGGGTGATATTCTCCCAATAGACCAATCTTGGACCATTTTATTTCCAAAGTGTTTTGCTTTAGATATATCATCAAGCATAATTTCTTCGACTGCTACTTTCCAAAAATTTGCCAATTACCTACTCTGGATTTGCGAACTTATTATAATACCTACATTTCCAAAATTTCTTTTTTCTCAAATTATTTAGAAAAAATGAAAAAAATTGATAAGAAAGTGCCAATCCGTCCGACGCAAAATATACAATTCTGACAACAGTAAAAGCTCGAGAAGTTATAATTCCAACCTCGAGGGGCGGGGAGAGGAGAGGAGAGGAGAGGAGTTTCAATGTTTTTTTTTAATAAGTAATTTCGCGTGTAATTTTTTTTTTGAATTAGTGATGTGTTAATGTCATCATGCCAATTGTCAATGAACAGTACCAGGCTTGGGAAACAAACAACATCAAAACTTGTTATTTATTGCCTAACTTTAATATTGGAGGAGCTTTTCTGTATTTTTCGATTACGTAGGTATTTTGAGCGTAAAATTCAAGTATTTATTTCATTAGGAATTTTATCAGTTTTGAAAGAAGAAATAGGTAATAATAATGGTAATTTAGGTATAGGTAATGAAGAATTTACTGTTGTGGTTGGCATTTTTTTATGATGATTTTTTCTGCATAACTTGAGAAGAAACAAATTTCGGAGATTTTTTATGATAACTGATTCGAAAGAGAATAGAATCAGCTTTCAAATGATATGATCACTTTTTAATTTTGCGCAATTTTTAGTTCAATTTTTCGTCGCGACGTCACAAATTCAAAAATTTTACGAAATTGAAAAGTAATCATATCATTTGAGAGCTAATTCTGTCTTCTTTCAAATCAGTTATTATAAAAAATCTCCGATTTTGGTTACTTCTCGAGTTAGAGATAGGTAGGAAAAAAATGAAACCGCCAGGCTGAGATATATGACCATCAAAACTACAAAAATGTCACGAAAATTGCCAGGTTTTTGAAATAAAAAGGGATAGATATTTTTATGCAAAATTTTCGTTTTTTTTTGAACTGGGTAAATGGGTACGATGATTCAAACGATAAAAATAACGATCGGTTGAACACGAAGTTGGAAATCCCTTTATCCACTCCCACATTTTCAGCATAACGTGAAAATTTATTAATTCTGCTGCAAGTAAAATCAAACATTGTCGTGTTAACACGAGCCGAACGTCACCTCCGAGTCTAACACATTGAGTAATTTTAGTTTAAAATCTACGAATACCAAACTTGGCGAGTCAACAGAGCTGCAAATTTATTTGGCTTATATGTACCGGCTTTTAAAAGATTTACTTTGTTCGAAATTTGCTACAAGAATTTAAAAAAAGGAAGAAACGGTTCGTGAGTCATAAGGTATCGTGTGTAAACGAAGTTGAAAAGCTAAATATCACATGTTCGAGTGCCCACACGTTTTTATACGAAACTATATATGATATCATAGTGTCTAAATATAATCTGAACGTTACGCTGTATTATTTAATACCGTATAAATGTTAATATAAATAACCACGGTTCAATTTTTTAACCTTAATTATGAGCCAAAATGACAGATACCTACGTCTTTGGACCAACTTTTTCAGCGCGATTGCGACCACGCGACAGATAATTCGCGATTAAATGACGTCCGTTATCGTAAATCATTCGGCGTCTGCAAACGTTCTCTGGGATTTTCGAATCTTTTAGAAATACGCCGAATAAACTTCGAAAGAAAGAGAGAATTTTCGAGCATCCTTATTCCACTAGTGGGTGTGAAAAAAAAGGCCTCGATTATTCTATTATTTTTTTTCTGTATCAGAATCGTGTTATGAAATACATAGTTAGAAATAGTTTCATGGCTGGCAGTAGTAACTTACGTATTTCTATAGGGAGATATTTTTAGCGAAATTCCCACTTTTCTAAAATTGACTTTTATTGCCAAATATTACCTGATGATCTCAACTGCATTTTGCTTTGTCTCGCGAAAAAAAAATTCCAAAATCATAAATTGATATCGATTTTATATAATTTTGGTTCGTATACAATAATATATTGATTCTTGTTGCAGTTTCTTATTGAGATTTTTTTTTTGGCAATATATGAGAGTTATTTTTTTCTGATGTGTCATGTTAATGAGATCTTACATAATTACTTTCATTTTTCTAAAAAAATCTACGTGTCGATAGAAATTTTACGTGAATGCAATGCTCTTTGTTGGCACCGTTGAAAAATGAGATAATTTTTTTAAAAGGTGAGCGATAAATGTTGGCGGCTAGGTATGCGAAGAATAAAGATTAGCCGAGATAAGAAAGGAGGCAAATTGTCAAATTCTTTTACGTCGGGTGCAATTTTGTTGCAAAATTTTCAAACGTGGTGTCTATTTAGAGAATAAAAGAGAAAAAATGTGCAAAATGAAGAAAATTTAAATGAGCAATTACGATCAGGCAATTTACCAAATTCAATGTGTGGATATAATTTTAGCTTTCAAAATGTGAGGAAAAAATTATTGTTCTTTTTAAAATTCAATTACATATGCCAAGCTAAGCATCGGGTGGTTTTTAATAAGATTAAATACTTCATTTTTTAAATAGTTTTGCTGAATTATTCGAATTATGTCATTTTGACCGCACTTACCCCCTTTTGGAGGAATTGTAGAAGAAAAGTTTGTAGTATATTTCTTTTCTGTTGTGTAGTAGCATAGCCAGTCAGCCATTCAGGAAAGGGGGCGGGGATTTGATTCAGAAATGAAGCCAGTTCGAGTGACATTTTAAACAATATCCATCATTTTGCTGACATGATTACTTAAGCAAAGAGCCTTTCCTAGTAAGATGGCCAAATTCGCACCCGGCCCGATCGGGACAAAAATCCCCCAAAATGTTGGTATCGATGTAAAACCTCCCCAAAAAAATTTTTGACCCCGTACCCCCACCCCTTCCCGAGATATTGCCCTTTATAAA
>FIZU01046826.1:3691-50178 GCA_900064475.1 Pseudococcus longispinus
CCCCCCCCGCAACATTGAAGAAAACGATAATCATGCGAAGCTGCAGGGAAAATAGCAGATTGAAGATTTGAAACTTGTTTTATGATTTCAGGAGGAGGGAGAGGAGGGGGAAGGTAAATTACTTATGACGATAAAAATTCAATTTCACACAATTTTCTGCAAGTGAAGAATTTTGCAATTTTTTTCAAATTTGAAAAGTTGTGGGAAGGGGAGGGAGGGGGGGGTACGATAAAATCTGTAAAAAATCATGAAAATTTTCGAAACTTTTGTTGAAATTGTCAAAAAATTATGAAAATTGTTAAAATTATGGTTAAAACTGAAGAAATTGCCCTAAAAAATAGTGAAAACATTGTAAAAATGGCCACAAAATCATGAAAAAAAAAAAATCAAGAAAAAAATGTTGATTTTTTCATAAAAATCATTTACAGTAAGAAAAAAAGTAACAAAAAATCAATCGTTTAAAATATTGTTGAAATTGTCAAAATGTTGACAAAAATCAGTAAAAAAAAGTAGTAGAAAAAATCTAAAAATCCTGAAAATTGTCGAAAATTTGGTTAAAATTCTTGAAATTGTCATAAAAATTGATAAAAACATTGTAGAAATGGTCAAAAATCGAAAATCTTGTAAAAATTGTAAAAATTGTTCACAAAAGTCATTCGAAATGCTTATGAAAAAAATTGATCAAAAATTTATGAAAATCGTCGAAAATGTAATTACGAGTATAAATGTTAAAATTTTCACAAAAATCAGTAAAAACATTATAGAAAAGGAAAAAAAAAATCACGAAATCTATTGAAAAACTTGTAAAACGTGCTAAAATTTTTCACTGTGCCTAACTCATTTTTTTTTTTTTGAAAATCCATGACTTTTTCTTGTCTTTTTTTACACATATTTTTGCATTTTTCCAATAAAAAAAAACATGAAAAAATTCAAATTAACTAAATTTTGCCCCAAAAAATCAAAAATCGATTAATTTTCCATGATTTTTATACCCCTTTTTGAAATCCATGACTTTTCCACTACTTCCATGACCTGTTGAGATATCCTATTTTCACAACATTTTTCAAATTTTCATTTTTTTTCTTTTACCATTTTTACGTTATTTTGATTGATTTTTTTGAAAATTTATCAGCATCGCAACGTTTTTTATGGCATTTCAAATTCAACCAGTTTTATAACTTTTTCCAACAATTTTCACGAACATTTTCGCAATTTTCACTGATTCTTTTTTTGACTTTTTAAAAGAAGTTTTTATTGATTTTGATGAAATTTCAGAGCAATTTTCTACGGTTTTCGTGATTTTTTTGACCATTTTTTACAACAGGGTGTCTAACAAAATCTTCCGAGCCAAATTCATGACTTTTTTCATGACTTTTTTTAAATGCAGTTTTCTAGCCTTAGACACAAAAATGGCACCTCCCTCTATTAAAATAATTTTTTACTGTGCAAAAAATTGAAATAATGGAAAAAATTTTAATATTTAAAATAATTTTTTTTACAAATTTCTTTTTTTTGTAAGTCAATTTTGAGCTGAAATCATGACTTTTTCACGACTTTCATGACCCACCTTTCAAAATGATGGCTTTTTATGACTTCGTGACCTGTTAGGCACCCTGTAGAATATTTTAACTAATCTTTGTGAATATTTTTAACAATTTTTGTCATAAATTTGTGATTTTCTGACCACTTTTACGATATTTTTACCTATTTTTATGGAAATTTCAATAATTCTTACAAGATTTTCAACAATTTTCATGATTTTTTGACCATTTTAACAATTTTTACAGAATTTCGTTTCTTGATTTGTGACTAAATTAGGAAGTGGGTCAACACTGGGCCCAGGAATGATTATAGCTGGGTCTTAGCTCAAATGATTCACTCTATTTCAAAAATAAATGAAGAGATTCATTTTCAGAAATTCATCAGGCACTTCAGATGACCTCTAATTCTACGTAAAATGAGTAGTTGGTTCAATTCTTGATTTTTGATATGAATAAATGTCTTGGGGAGGGGGGAGGGAGGGGGAATCAAAATTTTGTCACACTTAATGACTTTTTAGACTTGAAAAACTTCAGAGTTTCTTTTAAGCCAAAAAGATCAGATGAATTTTTCAATTTATTTCGAAAAATTTCACTTCTACATATAAAAACGCCCCAAAAAATCAATCAGATTTTCTCAAAATTTTCCAATTCCATCGATCCCAAATCTCTACAACCAATATCACTCTAAAAAATTCCAACATAAATCCGACCAATACTCACCGTTCATTTGAAACAGATCGATATCGAAGCGAGGTAAATCGAATTCAATCTCGCACCAATGCAAAAAAGCTAGAACATCTTCTTTATTCCATAATCTAGGATCACAGGCTGCAACACCACATCGACCATTAATCTCTTCGTTTCGTTTACAAAATCAATCAATTTCTGGTACAGCGATTAAGTAAGTCTACCATAACTCACCTAAATTGGTAGGTAAATGATTCTTAAAATCTAACGGAGGGTATGTGGCGGCGGCCGGTGCTGCCGATGAAAACGTCAACGGTCCGTATCGCCAAATCAGTTCGGAATGATTGAACAACGACATCCTATGATCCAAGTTCGCGTTACCGTTAACCGATTGACCAAATAACGAGCCGGCGGCAATGGACGAAGGCGAATGTAGGGGTGCGTCGTTATTTCTTGCATTCCCTGGCTGGATAGGCGAAAGCTGTATCGGCATTAATTTCATCTCAATAATAACAACTGCAATCAGACCAAAAAAATACCGCAAAATGTTAATCGAAGGCACTTGACATGAAAAAAACTCATATTGTTGCTCGTATACGTAATAATTACTCTACATACATATTACATATGCGATATCTGTACGTATTACGAATACACGCAGCTAATGTGTACATATTTCTTTTATATGTATAAGTATTTGCATTCATATTGCATTAATTATACTCGCGAGATCATTGTCCTGTTTATGAATGTTGCACATTCCTTTGCGAAAGTTCTCTTCTTTGATAAGCATCATCGACACATATTAATTCTCTCGCACACACCACCTAGCCTCCTCTCCTCGCCCTTTTCTCCCCTTCGTACTCACCTAGGTACAACGATCATCTCGATAATACGCCCATGTCTTATGTATACAATAGAAACGTATTAAGAACAGAGAAAAAATACAGTCTTATTTTCATTCACACAACTCCGAGTACACATATTGCATCGCGAAAACAAATTTATTCGCGGATTCGGACCTCCAATTAAGGCCCTCGGGTAAACGATGCGACGCGAGTTTCTTGGAAAATCTCTTACCAAGACGCTTTGTAATTTTCAAACTTATTTCTGGCGACAATAGATGAAAGAAATGTTTCGCTTTTGTGCCATCGTCGTAAAAAGCTTATAGTGGAAAAATTAATCTCCGGCTCGGTGCACGAAACAATGCGATAGTCGATACCAGCAGCGGCGATTCGGGCGATGCGGTTGTACACGCGGTGCGAAAATATTTCTTCGTTTGATTAGCTCCTCGGATACGTTTGGAGTTCGATTTGGTGAGAAAAAATCGCGTTTTAGGTAGCGAGACAGCGATTTTGGTCATTTAAGAGGGTTCAAGGTGTTCGGGAAGGTTCGGCTGAAGTCGGCTAGGTTCGGATTTCGTTCGAATCAAGTCGGTGGATAATTTTAGAATGGAAATTATAAAATTATGGAAATTTTGAGCACCTAAGTAGTGCACCGAATACATAAAATGGGATGAAATTCGAGTCGGATTACTTCGGGGAACATCGGAAATGAACGTAAAATTAAGAAATTGCACCTTAACTTTGCTCTACTTGCTTCATTTTTCAATTTCATCAGATTTGGGATATTTTCGAGTATTCGGGTAAGTTCGGCTAGAGTCGGGTACTTTCGTAAATTGTCGAGGAAGGATATTGGTTGCGACTGGGTGAGTTTTCACTTTCCAGCAACTTGAAATGAGTCCGAGCTTCGAGCCATCGAGGCGAAACATGAAAAAAAATTACCGAAATCTCATAGCTGACATTTTTATTTTTTAGTCCCATCATAATAAACACCCCCTCTCCTCTCCCCTCCCCCTACCCACACAATTTCATTTCTTGTTCCACACTGAGTTTGCTAGAACAATATCAAATTCCATGAATCTCGCAATAGTCCAAGTATAAGCTTCGAATGTTTGTTAGGCCCGTAGACATGTTTTCTTTTAAAAGTTTCGAAAAGCTTCAAAAATTGATATTTTTTGTCAAATTTTTTATTTAATTTGAAGAAAGCTTCAATATTCTATTGAGTAAAGTGATTTCATGTTATTACACTATGCACTTGTCGTAAAATTTCACATTACAAGTGAATTATGAAATTGTCACTTGATATCACTAGTAGCAATATTTCACTTCATTTGTGAATAATTGTGAAATTTTCACTTGTAATGTCATGACACTTGATGTCACTCATCAAGACATTTGATACCATGAATCATGACACTTGGTGTTACATATCATGACACTTGGTGTTACATATCACGATACTTGATGCCACGTATCGTGAGACTTGATATCACTCATCATGCCACTTGACGTCACTCTTTGAGACATTTGATGTCACTCATCATGACACTTGATGCCACCAATCATGACACTTGATATCACTTATCCTAACACTTGATGCCACGCATCATGAGACTTGATGCCACATATCATGACACTTGGTGTTACATATCACGATACTTGATGCCACGTATCATGAGACTTGATATCACTTATCATGCCACTTGACGTCACTCTTCGAGACATTTGATGTCACTCATCATGACACTTGATCTCACTTATCATAACACTTGATGCCACGTATCATGACAATTGATATCACTTATCATGCCACTTGACGTCACTCTTCAAGATATTTGATGTCACTCATCATGACATTTGATGTCAATCATCATGACACTTGCTATCACTTATCATAACACTTGATATCACTTATCATAACACTTGATGCCACACATCATGATATATGATGTCACGCATCATGAGACTTGATGCCACATATCGTGACACTTGATATCACTTATCATGACACTTGAATAACTTAACATCAGACTTGATGCCACGCATTATGAGACTTGATGACACGTATCATGAGACTTGATATCACTTATCATGACACTTGATATCACTTATCATAACATTTGATGCCACACAACATGACACTTGATATCACTTATCATGCCACTTGATGTCACTCTTCGAGACACTTGATGCCACACATCATGAGACTTGATATCACTTATCATGACACTAGACGTCACTCTTCGAGACATTTGATGTCACTCCATGAAACTTGATGCCACGCATCATTTCACTTGATGTCACTTATCAGAACACTTGATACCTCAACATGACACTTTATTCCACTTGTTACCATATTTGGTATCACTTGTCACAACATCTGGTGTCATTTGCATTAGCTTATTACACTTTCTGACTCCTGCGAGACTTTTCGACTGTTTTGAAGTCGCATGATGGTTGTTTTGATACGCTGTCTCACTTTTTGTGAAATTATATAATTTTGGACTTCTGCTTCAGGACTGCCTCTCTGAAATCCTGAGGAGTGTCTCTTTTGTTTCTATGAGAATGAACATTACGAAAAACTGTTTCAAACAAAACCAGTAATTGATGAAAATCCTTTATTTTGTAATTCCAAATTGAAAGAAATTCGGCCTCTTTTTAATCTTGAGATAGTTTACGAGCACAATCTGTACCGAGCTAAGATTTTTTTATTGAGATATGCTTTAAAATCAGCTAAATCCTCAGTCAAAAGTATATCTTCGCTATCGATCTGAAGTTGATTTCAAAATTGAGGGAAATTACCGCGCAGCATTTGAAGCAGACTCACGTGCACTCTGCACGCAATTACCATCAGTCGCCTGATCGTACCACAAAACAATAAATAATTGTCTCGTTCAAGTCGTGACGTGTCTCAGCACACACCAGCAAGCTGGAGGAGTATAGAGAAGTACTTGAGTGGGATCGCGTCGAAAAAAGAGGAAAAAACCGAACCTCGGAGCACCATACGTTAACGTATAAAGGTACTTAATTATTCAACGGATTTTCCACGCGAGGCAGGCGCGTTTTATAAGCGGTAATTGTAATTCAGCGGTAAGAAAATTCTACGAATGGAATTACACGGAAAATAATATTAACGGACGATTGCTAGATCGGCATTCTGAGAAACAATAAATTCACAGAACACGACCACTGCGATGGCGATGATGGAAATGATGCAGCGACGGGGCCCGAGGAGACAAGCGGTGGCGAGGAGACCATAACGACAACTTAACACCGCGTCTTATTTCGTTCCAAGTTGTATCGCATGCGGCATGCTTATTGTTAAGCTGTCAACTTCCGAATAACAACATTCTTTCGCTGAAACGTTGCTGGTATTTCCGGCACTCATCTTCGTCCCGGCTTCTCTATGGGCTGGCTCGATTCTCGGGTCCATAGCCCAGCGTTATAGCGAACGACCTCGTATCTTCGTACGAGCAGATACCACAAGCAATACGATGAGTCGTGTAAACGTCGTGATGCTACGCCATCACCCCCCGTAAGCCGCTGCAGTGCCAGGCCAACTTATGTGTATGATTCGAATAGATGCAAATAGAGATGATTTAACGGATCCGATGTGTCTGTGGTGGAATTCATGCTGCGGTCTTAGTGCGCAGTTCCATATTGTTGTCTGTGTTTTTTGTTTTGTTTTGCCGTGCATGCACACGCGAGCACCAGAGGTGATTCGATACCAGCCGATGAAATGGTCGATATAATAAACAAAATGGAATTTATCGTAATTTCGTGCGAGCTCTGAGAGAGGATGGTTGGGTTGTGTAAATAGATGACGAACTTGCCGATGGTTGTTGCGATGAGGTCATCGATGGCCGAAAAATCATCATTTGGAGTGAAATGATGATTCATTTGGTATTGTTTGCTTTTACCCGAGTTGAATACGAATCGAAGATGATAGAAAGTGAGCAATACTGACTGTAATTTGAGAGATAATTTCGATCGTGGATTTTTTAAAAAACTTTCATATATTTTTTTGAGCACCTTGTTGCTGCTTTCTAGCGTAGGAATATTTTCGAAACAGGGGGCAGTTCGATTGTAATTTTATAGAAGGATCGGGGAGTTGAAGGTACGTGTTTTGAACCATTTTGTTCGGGTTCGGGTTCAGGTTACGATTTTCAGATAATTTCGGTTTGGTTCCATGTTACGGTTTTTGAATAATTTCGGTTCAGGTTCGATTCGGTTCGGTTCGGTTCGGTTCTGGATTACGGTTTTTGAATAATTTCGGTTCAGGTTCGGTTCGATTCGGTTCCGGATTGCGGTTTTTGAATCTTTTCGGTTCAGGTTCGGTTCGATTCGGTTCCGGATTGCGGTTTTTGAATCATTTCGGTTCAGGTTCGGGTTTGGGTGCAGGTTACGGTTTTCAAATCATTTCGGTTCAGGTTCGGTTCGGTTCGGTTCGGTTCGGTTCCGGATTACGGTTTTTGAATCATTTCGGTTCAGGTTCGGATCCGGGTTGCAGTTTTTGAATCATTTCGGTTCAGGTTGAGGTTCGGTTCGGTTCGGTTCGGTTCGGGATTACGGTTTTTGAATCATTTCAGTTCAGGTTCGGATCCGGGTTGCAGTTTTTGAATCATTTCGGCTCAGGTTCAGGTTCGGTTCGGTTCGGTTCGGTTCGGTTCCGGATTACGGTTTTTGAATCATTTCAGTTCGAAGATTTTCCCTTATTATTTTTTCAAAGCAACCAATCAATTCAATTCATTCAAATTTTGAAAGTTTTGAATTGCTTTTTGAATTTTTGACATTTTGTCTGCAATGTTCATTACTCTTTGTTTACAGTACTCTAAATTTTGAATGAAATACTCCAAAGCATTTTTCATCCGGGTTTCAAATAATTTCGATTCGGGTTCGGTTCCGGTTCTAGGCAATTTTCAAATGGTTTATTCAACTTCCTCCAAAAAGTCACTTTTGGATGATTTTTCTCGTTTCGGTTTCGTTCGAATATTTTCATTTTTTTTCATCATTTTATTCGATCCCAGAGGAATATGCAAAGAGGAGCGAAGAAGGACAATCACCTCTCGTGAGGTCAAAAATGTGTACCCAAACATTCAGAAATGGCCATTTTTTTTCCTTCCCAACATGATTTTTTGAAAAGTTTTGCATCTCTTTTGAGTAATTTGACCCGAATATTTTGGATTTTTGTAACAGTTCTTCAAAAATAATTTTTTTTTGTTTTTTTTTTGCTCCACCATTCTTTCAACTTAATTTTCTGCCATCGTTACAACAATTACCTACATGGCTTGCTTATTTCTTCGAGAAAATTATGAGTACGTTACGATTCTGGTCCAATTTTGAGAACCACTGAAGTCTTAAAATCGTATGTTTTTCAATCAATTGCAAATTAAACTTTTTTTTTCTTTTTTTAAAATGAAAATTGCAGTATTCTTATTAAAATTTATTGATGTTTATCAGCAAAATTCGACCAAGAACTGAATTTTGGTGAAGAGGGGGGGGGGCGCTAAAAACTGAAATTTGCCAACTCGAAAGAAATTTTTCTGTTTTTGAGGGCGCAAGATAACCCCTGCTCTATCTCTTCTTTCGATCCAACCATGAATACGATTTTACCCGAATTTTACCGAATGCATCCGAAAAACTCCTACAATTCCTCAACTCTGTCGAACTTTGTTTTATTCATTTCAATAAAATTTGATCAAGGAGTCATCGAGCAAAAAATTCCCAAATTTTCTTAGAAAAAACCCTCCATTTTTAAAAAAATTTAAACTTGAAGGGCAATTTTTCCATTTCGAGGGCACAAAATTAGCCCTCCTCTTCTCTTTCGATCTAAGCATGAATGCGATTTTACCCGATTTTTTCCGAATGCTTCCGAAAGACTCTTGAAATTTGGTCATCATTATCCAGCTACAAGTAGATTTCATCAATAAAATTCATTCAAGGACCAAATTTTAGTTTGAGAGAAGGAGGGGGTTTAAAAGTAGAAAATGTTCAAATTTTCTTAGAAAAAAAGTCAACACTTGGAAATTTTTTCGATTTGAAGGAACAATTTTTTCCCTACTTCGAGGGCACAAGCTAGCCCCAATACGAATTTACCCGAATGCTACCGAATATGGCCGAAAATTCTCACATGATGTCTAAATGAATTTTTTTTCCAAAAATCACTGCTTTTTCATTAATTTTCACAAAACTTCAAAAATAACTTGAATCAGGGTTGAACTAGTCACATGACTAAACGGCTCAAGTTTCAAAATTAGAAAAAAACAACTTCAAAATTTTCATTATTGAGGGGGGAGGAGAGATTTTATGTAACAAAAAACTCGTTTTTTAAACAACCTGTGACAAAAATGAAAGAATAAAAAATGAACACCATTTTTTGAGAAAAGGTTGATGTTTTTAGTGGTATTGAACGGGTGTGCCTCAAATACCTCCACTTCAAAAATTTTGTCCGACTTCATGAATATGAAACGACTTCCAAAAAATATGCACTCATCATAATTTTAGAAATATTTTACCTATTTTCATAAAAATCTTTCAGGTTTCATCATTGAAAATTCAAAGAATGAATTTGAAATCGATCATTCGAAGAGGATTTTTGGACTGATTTGATAAATTTCAAGCTATGGAGAATTGCCGATTATGATTTACTTTTTCTAACTTACTTCGCGAGCTCTTCTTATATGTACATACAAGTTACGAGTAGATATAATACTCATTACACAATCAACTATTCATTTGAACATCTTTAATGGCACTTACCTATAACAGAACAAAAAAAACACATTTATTAATTAATTGAAATTAAAGAAAACGAAAATGATGTGAAAAAAATGTAAAATTATCAACAAAATACCTAAATTATCTATTATTTGATCAAAGTAAGTAAATTTATTGAACCCAGCCGATTCAAGGGCAACACTTTTCAGCACAAAAATCCATTCAAAAGCTGATATTTTCTAATTTTTTCCAATTTATCAGTCGCCGGGGGAGGCTTAAACCCCCTGCCTCCCCTCTCCTTTCAAATATGCCAGTTTCAATATGCATTAGCATTACGTTAAAAATAAAAAAAAAATTTTGCAAAAAAAGACATTCAAAAACTGAAATTAAATTATTTTAGTTCAATTTAAATCTATTTTTCGAATTTTTCACTGATTTTATTGAAATTTTGAAAAAATTCACTATTCTTTTATTACTCTTACTGTCCATTTTCAAAATTACCATTTTTTCACTACTTTCACTGACAGTTCCAATTTCCGAGTTCAGGCATTAAACCTAGATTTCTCAGTGTTGGAAAATTTTCCCTCAAATTGAATATGAGCAAAAATTCAACGATTGTGAGATTTCTCCTGCTCGTGTTCGACATAAAATTCGTGAATTAAAATTCTCAAGAAGTTTTTGTTTGTTTTGATTATTTTTCTTGCACGAGCAAAGATCGACGTTCCACGTTCAAAAAGCTATTTTCGGACCCATTCTTCGGTAAACTTGAAAGAAACTCAGGGGGTAATTAGGTACCTTGTTAACCAGGCAGGTTCATACTTTTCAAGGTTTTATCACAAAAGAAATATCACACGCCATTTTTTTTTACCCTGCTCAAAATTCTATTTATTCCCACTGATCGATCAAATGTCTCGATAGAGTCGATTAAATCGCAATCTCGATCAATCTGCAATCCGGCTGCAATTCGCACAAATCCGGAATACAGACCGGATCGATGTACGTAGAATTTCGGCGCAGAGGAAGTAAACGTCATAAAACACGTTGGTCGTCGTGTCGATGTCGGTGCGGTGGTTTGATTATGTCCAACATTCGTGTAATACAGGTTTACTATTCGAGTCCTTGACGATTACCTAATCTATCTTTGACCCACCGGAAATAACAAGTTAATTAGCAATTGTGAATGCGGCTTTTTTTTTATTCAGACGACAACGAAATTTCCAGCCTAAGTTGAGGGGGCCGGACATGGCCGATTATTCAACATTACGTACCTTCGTTTATCGTGTTGATTTAAAAAATTGAGACATATTTGTACGCGTAGAAAGTAGTCACACCCTGCTGCGCTACGACGACTTCACTATACCACAAATCAGCTCAACCGATTAGCATGTTGGTTTTAAATGGTAAAAAAAAAGAAGCAGAAAATGCAAATCTTATATACCTGCGTCAGGCCTCTCTTCATTCTTATCTGCAGACAACTTTCGATAAACCGATCACTAACTACGAGTACTTATCGTAAACGTACGAGTAATTTCGTTGCACTTAAACACCACCAATCGTCAACCACCTCTCGATAATTTCGCCACCTTACGAAACGCTGACCAAATCAATACTCGTTGTTGGTTGGAAACCTCATCGATCTAGATCCGATTATATCCATCAAAATCGCCGACACGAACACGTTCCAGCACTCAATTTCCGTACGTTCAGCGATTCCATTAACTGATTAAACTTCGCACAACCGTTACCTTCGCCTTACGCACAAAGAAGCTCTTTTTAAAATACAACCACGAACGGGCCAAAATAGAAAAAAAACACCTAGTGGAAAATCATCTTTCTTTGTTTCACATTCAAGTCGAGCGGAATCCTCCCCCCGGCAAATCCACCCTTCGCCATAATGCTTTTACAACCTACACATGTCAACCAGAGAACAAAAGACGGACGAGATTTTACTGTAATTTCATTTCAAACCTAAAAATAAGGTCACCAGACACGAGCCTTTTTTTTTTCTCCTCTATTCTTATACTCATCCTGCTTTTTATACCAATTCGAGATGGTAAGTGGAGGAAAAAAATGGCAATCTCGAATTTACGACTATCTATTCTTTTCCTCGTTTGGCCAAGTTCGTTAACACTCTTCGAGTGTACTGTGTACACATCGCATCGCGCCGCGATCTCATAAATATGCAATATCGCGGCCGTTGGTCGATGTCCTACGCGAGCCGCAGGCCCCGCAATCTTCTTACCGGTTACAAAAACCACGTATATGTCTCTACCTACGTCCTACGGATGTATTTCGCATTCGCATTACATCTCTACCCCCCCCCCCTCATGCCTCGCAGACTGCATCATCATCTCGTAAGCTACACAATACCTCATGATCATACATCGATAATTACTCCACCATGGCTTGTCGTCGTCTTCGACTCGATATCTATGTACCTAGTCGTACACTTCCTTCTCCTTTCTTTATTACTGGATCTCCTACGCTAATCTGGAGATCTACCAGTCTCGGAACTGCTCCTATGCCACGTCAACAGAGAGATGCTCGATCAAATGGAGACCTTTTTTTTTCTCAATCATGCTAGCGTGAATTTGCACGCGAGCAAATACTAAACAGTAAATGGAAAGGTTCCAAGCGGTTTTGGTTCGAATCAGGGCTATAAACTGGGGAAGAAAACACTTCTCTGTGATGTAATCGTGTTTCAAGGCAATACGTAGAATAACGTGCACGCTTCTTCCGAAACGAAATAAACATGTATTCGAAATATAAAGTAGTAACGGATCACTTAATTAATACGTGCGAACGGTATGATAATCTAATCGGAAAATTCCCAGAAAAAACGTTTTTCCCCAACTTCGACTTCATTTCGATTAATTGAATCATCTAGAGTGCAGTTTATCTCGTCAGATTCGAGATTCAAGTTCGAATAAAAATAATGTTTTCCAGGTAAAATACGAGTTTCATAATCTTTGAAAGAATAGGAAGCATTATAAATATAATGAATCGTAATTTCATAACAATAGTTCATCTTCATTAGAATTATAATGCAATTCTATGCGATGAAAAATTATTTTTGTCATTATAATAACACTCGAATTGTAATGCAATATTGTCTACGTTTCATTACAGTTCAAACAATATTCATTATAATACATACAAATAAATAATTACAATGTAATTCACTACAGTTTGAACGATTTTGTCATTATAATGACAAATATCGTTAATAGACTTCATTGTAATGAGGCTAACTAATAATAGTGTAAATGTACCTATTACACTGAAATTTTGTACTATAATGCACTTCCTTTCATCAATAATTTCATCGTAAATCTAGTTAATCGATAACAACATTAATTAGCTACATTATATTGACGTAATAATGGAGCTGTTGACAATTAATGTAGTCATTGTAATGATTTTCAATATTATAGAGATATTTTACTCTTTACGTTAAATTCAGCCAATTTTATGATTTTTGTCATTATAATGATTTTTGGTTATTATAATAATTTTGGTCATTATAATTATAATGTCATTGTAATTACTATGTCATTATACCACATTTATCATTGTAGTTTGATTGTAATGATTACGTATGTGTTATCAGTGATCTTGACAATGGATAACTGAATATTTTTGTAGTTCAAATCGCCATCACATTTTATAGTTCATTTACAGTGATGCCTTAGGCTTCACAGAAAAAATTGATCAAAGGCACTAAAATTCTTGATCAAAGATCATAGCCGGGTAAGAATGGTGAATCGACCCTCGCCTGGGATTTTCTAACTTTCTAGAGGTAGTTGGTCCTTATGGTCTAAAACCTCCCTCGTAAACATGTTGGCCCCTTACCTAACCTGTAACCACTTATATCGCCCAAAGTGCTATAAAATATCACAAAAATGACAGAAATTCATCACAAATCACCAATTTGCACGATTGTGTCATTTTAATGACAAAGTCATTACAATGACAAAATCATTGTAATGTTGAAAATCATTATAATGACTAAATTTTGCAGCGGGGGAATAAAACATAAAAATTACAAGAAATCACCGCAAAGCACTAATTTGCACGATTGTGTCATTATAATGACAAAAGTCATTACAATAAAAAAATCAGTGTAACATCAAAACTCCTTACAATCACAAAATCGCTATAAAGACTAAATTTTGCGGCGAGAAATATTATATAAATTAAACAAAATCGCCACAAATCGTCAACTCGCACGTTTCTGCCACTATGGTGATAAATGTGATTGTAATGACAAAATCACTATAATGTCAAAAGTCATTATAATGACAAAAAATTTTATAATGACTGAATTTTGTTGTATGGAATGCTGCGCCACTGTAAACACAAAAATCATTACAATAGCAAAATTACTATCAGTATAACGCCAAAAATGGTATAATGACAAAATTTGACTAGAAGGAGTATTATAAAAATTACCTACAGAAAATCAGGTCAAATCCCCAACTCACACGATTGTGTCATTATAATGACAAAATTGCAGTAAGGCGTAAAATCATTATAATGTTAAAACGCATTATAATGACTAAATTTTGTTGTGAGAGATAAAGTATTATAAAATTCACAGAAAATCACCACAAATCGCCAATTAGCATGTTTGTACCAGAATAATGACAAGTCATTACAATGACAAAATTACTATAATGACAAAATTTTGTTGTGAAGAATATTATAAAAATCACGGAAAATCACCACAAATTACCAACGCGCACAATTGTGCCATTATAATGACAAGTGATTACGACGACAAAAGTCATTACGATGACAAAAGTCATTGCGACAACAAAAGTCATTGCGACGACAAAAGTCATTGCGATGACAAAAGTCATTGCGACGACAAAAGTCATTACGACGACAAAAGTCATTACGACGACAAACGTCATAACCACGACAAATGTCATTACAACGACAAATGTCATTTTAACAACAAAATCGTTATAATGTCTCAATTTTGTTGTAAGGAACATTGTGCCATTGTAATTATTACAAAAGTCATTACAATGTCAAAATCACTATAATGCCAAAAAATCAGTATAATTACAAAATTTTGTCATGAAGAATGAAATATCACAAATATGACAGAAAACTCCCCAAAAATCACTAACTTGCAAGATTGTGTCATTCTAATGGCAAAATAATTACAATGACAAAATCACTATAATGTTGAACAGCATTATAATGACTAAATTTGCTGCGAGGAACAAAAGATTATAAAAATTATAAAAAAATCACCAAAAACCTCAAATTTGCATGATTATGCAATTGCAACAACTAAAGTCATTATAGTAAAAAGTCAGTACAATGACTCATTTTTGTTGGTACGAATACGGTGTCATTATAATGACACATTTCATTATAATAATGACAAAGTTTATTATAATGACAAATTTCATTACAATGACAAAACCAATACAATGCCAAAAATTATTATAATAACCAAAAACATTATAATGACTAAATCATTATAATGAATAAATTTTTCCAGAAGGAATAAAATATCATAAAACTGACAGAAACCACCCCAAATCGACAACTTGCATAATTTTCTCAACAAACTTTTCAACTCTAGCAAAAATGACTCAAACTGGAATATTTTCACCCAACACATACGTATTTGTTTTGTACTGTAAATCCTCATGTTGTTTCGAGTAGACAAACAAAAAAATGGAATCGATTCAAGAAAAAAAAGACATTTCAAGACGAGCACGATTGCTCTATAAATGAATTAAAACGCGACATCGAGACCTACAAACACACCGACGTGTGTAAACTTTTTCAGAATACAAATTAATTACGGTGAAAGTGACGCATGCGGGAGTTAGGTAGGGTAATTAGTCATTTCACGGTCATCCGTATAATTACATCTTATATCAGATACCTGTACAATCACCTGGTACAATTTGGACATCGATAAATTCTCGATAGTTCATAAAGCTCGGCTGCTCAATACATATCGAGAATACCTACATACGCCTGTGTACGGAAAACTATAATATACCTACAGATACTAGAACATAGATATTGTGAGCTATTCTATCGACATCCATAGCTCGGCGTTTACGTTCGATACCTATGTACTACGATATTAGGAAACGTAAACGTCGACGATGTGGCCTCGAAATAGCGCTCGTTAAATCATTAATAGGAAGTAAAGAGAGAAGGAAAAATAAAAAAAAAAAGACGTACACCGTACAATACGAACGCGAAACGAAAGAACGAATAAACGAGCGCGCATTACATAACCTATCTGATTTGCAACTCGCGGAAGAATTCATTATTGACAATGTTTCACGGTTCGATGCGACCACTGCTGCAGCCACCATGCCATAGTCATACGGAAAACTATGTACTTAATACTTATAGATGGGATTGGCATAGATGGACCTAAAATTACTACGATCCGTTTAATTAAACTTTTTCGAAAGAATCCCTATATTGAGGGTGGTGCACCCTTTTTTTTGTCGACTATACACTTCCAGATGACCTATTAACCCCCGCGCCGAAGGGAAACATAACAATCCAGCAGGTTTATATGCAGATGCATCTATTACGCGCAGCTTCCAGCCAACAGAACCAGGCTACAGTCGCCCTTCCGCGCTAAAGCTCGCCATTGTTCTACAGGTGACCTTGCAACGTAATCAGGAAGCACATCGAGTAAAGAACGCAAACCGTGCCACGTTTTACCCCACTTCTCATCACATGATCTTCCACGATGGCGACGGTGGCGGCTGCGGCACATACATGTACAGACGTCATAGTCAACGTAGGACGCTGAAGAGGAATCGGCGCTCCACTCGTGCCCCTGCGTCGATATTCAAAACGTTTTCTTCCGGGTTCCCGTTACAGGGCGCCTAAACAATGAAGCGGTCAGCTAAGCATGAGAATTGCGGCTTATACGGAATTTCTGTGCCGGAAGTACGACCTTTTTTTTCTCTCTCTGGTGTTCTATTATGCTTCCAAACGAATGTATTTTTTTGGGAAAATAGATCGATGCCATGCCAGAGACTGTGGTGTCTCGAAATGACGATCGATCTATCGAACTCCAATGTGTCTTCCTGATTTTGCAGCCATTTTTTCCCCAACAAAATCCCCTTCAATAATGCTGCTCGTGTTCCTCTGTATATCTCAATCTACGTAAACACATCCGAAGTTGAATTTTTTTCAATTTCACGACTCCCTTGTAACCATTGTAGCGTAACAGTTCGCCTAGTCATATGCGAATCGTGCTCTCAAACGCGGAAATATTTTCTCTCCACGTTCGTCGTCTACGTATTTGTTTCCATATCCTATATCGAGCTACAGCCGATGCAACATCAACAGCGGAAAAATCTCTATACACACGAACCATACCGCGGGTGTTATTTTAATAAGGAAAATAACGCACCGGCTTCATTTACCGTAAGTATTTCCCAGCTGGATTGTTCGATACGCGTTATGTTGCTCGTAGATCACTTCCTCGTCATCTATAGCAACCTTTAAAATTACTCGTCCGAAAATACCAAAACCTTCGATTACTCGGCCCGCGCCAAAACCCGATCAAGCAGAACTCACGGTACTGGGAGGTTGCATCGATTGATGGTGCTTTATCGTTGGGTACATTGGATGGATAGGTTCTCCTTAAATACACCGATGCTCGAATACTATATCGAACTCAAATACGAAAAAACCGTTTGCAAAAGAATTCCTAATTCCGTTACTCGCGTATTTAACAGGTCAACGGATATAAGCAGGAAATGAGTGCATAATCGAGTCTATATCGAAGTAAATTTTTCGTATAACTTCCTTCGTAGATTGAGACAATGGTACGAATTCGATTCTTCATTCAGAAGTGGATATTGTAGAATGTATTTTGATTAGGAAATGAAAGGGAAGTATGGGTGATGGTTTCGAAGGTGATATGATATGTCGAAATGTTTTACAAATGAGTAGATATATTCGTAATTTTATTCTCAAGAGGTGGAGTAGGGGGGCAGACCCCTGAAACCCTCCTCTTTGAAGTGGTAATATCGAAATTTTTTAGATTTTCAATTTTTAATTTAATAAAAACCCTTTTATATCATTTTTGAATCAAAAAAATTGATAAATTGATAAAACTGCATGCAGGGTGTGGCCCACATAGAAGGTCAATGGTTTTGAAAATGGGGAAAAAAACTTTGATTACAAAAATCTCTAAAATTAGGCCTACTAGAAAAGAACTAATCGCTCAGGGCAGAAAGAGAATTTCAAGCTCTACAATTTTGATCCTCATCATTTTTTTCGTAGGACCCTTAGTTTGGCAAGAAAATCCAAGTTTATGGAATTTTTTCTCATTTTCTCAGCCATTAACTTTAGTATGGGCTAAATTTCCTATAAATATGGACTTTCTGGCCAAACTAAGGGCCCTACGAAAAAAATGCTCAGAATTAAAATTGTAGAGCTTGAAATCCTCTTTCTACTTCAAGAAATTAGTTTTTTGCCTAAGAGGCTTAGTTTTCGAGATTTTTGCAGTCAAAGTTTTTTTTTTTCAATTTTCAAAATCATCGACCTTCTATGTGAGTCACCCTGTACATTAAATCATCTTTAGATTCCGAAATTCAATCATTTCACCCCCCCCCCCTCCTCATACATTTTCACATGAATGATAAATGGGAGTCTGAGAAAGTCACGAGACTGTTTCCAAGTTGAACACTCGAATCGAAATTTGAATCAAGTTACGAATTAGGCAGTCCAAAAACATGATGTAATTAGGGGGGGGGGTCGAGCACCAGCAAAGTCCAAAAAAAGGAAAAATTTCGAAAATATCAAGAAAATAAATTAATTACTCAAATGATTTTTCTAATTCGGAAAAAATTCTCGTTTCAGCCATTTTATTCTCCACCAAAATTAGGGAAAGGGGAGGAGGGAATTTCAGAATGGAAGAAATCCTTCGAAAACCTCTTCGTCATGTTTCGACAGAAAATAATAAAAATTAAATATGCAGATATTAAAACAAAAACCTCAAAGAAAATATGTTGCTGAACGTCGGACTCGTAAAATACCCCCTCTCTATAACACAATGATAAAAACTTATCGCAGAAGCTTGAAATTTGAATTTTTTCCAAGTAAAAAATCAGAATGGTGATTCATTAAAATTTAAATGTTCAAATCGAACATTGGTAAAAAAAAATTGTTCTATACAAATCCTTATTTTCCAATGGAACTATTCCAAAGAAATGGATCACCCCATTCCAGGATTCAGGGAGATATTGAAGTGTAATTAGTGAGAATGGATAGTTATGGGGGAGGGGGGGTTTGAAACCACAGCCAACTGAAATATGTATTGAAAAAAATAATGAAAATAGAATCATTAGCTTTCGATAATTTTTTCATCTTTGCAAAACACTTTCCTTTATTTGACCAAGGCTCAAAAAATTTATGAACTTTTTTCTAAATTTTTCATAAGATCAGAAAACCAACGATTTTCTTCCTCCCCCCCCCCACGCGTTTTGACAGAATTGATAACAACTTCGATGAAACATCTTGGAAATTCAAAATTTGTATGTCTTTTTCCAGATATCAAAGATCAAACTTGAGCAAATTTTTGACAAAATTAGATACCAGCGATCGTTTGGTTTCTCAAAATTTTAGCTCAAAAAATTCTCAACTCGATAAAATTTCTTTAAAAAATCTTAAAATTCATGTTTATTGGACACCTGGAGATTATTTTTTCCTCCCTAATTTACTGAATTTGAATCAATTTTCACTTGGGGAACTGATGTGAAATTGATGTTGATTGAGGAGAGAGGGAAAGGGGAGAGGGGGGATAATTCGATGGAATTCATTCACCAAATTCAGTACATATCAAGATAAAATTTTTTTATTCAAAGGACACTGACTCGAGACGAAGATTTATGGCACCAAGCATAAAATTTTCTATCAAAATCGTGATTTATTTTACCATTTGAATGAGATACCATCCTTAGACATAATTAAAAGCTGGAAAAATCTTACCACAAAAAAAATAATTTCCCACAGACATATTTTGAATAAATTTTGATCACTTTTGCAATTTACACCTTCCTCCTCTCACCCTCTCCCAAAACTAGAATTTCACAATCGTATTAAACCTATAAAAAATATCCATTAATTTCACAATTCGTTGATTTTTATTGTTCTCAGGCTAAATCTTTGAATATTTCCCTCAACATTTATTTTAGGAAACGAATAACATATTTCGAGCACATCTTCATCTCAAAGCTACGAGAAAACACTTGCCTCGAAATTAGTCAATTTTATAGATTAAAAAGGGGCTAGGGGGTGAAAAAAGAACACATCGAGGGCACCCTATTTCCAGCAATTCTCATATCATCAATCTCAAACACTTTGCACCTTTCTCCCCTCCACCAAATCTCACCATCGAGCCAAAATAATCTCGTAATCGAAATCAAAGCTCATTACAAAATCAAACAATCGATAAAAAATTCCCCCCATAAACCGACCAATGATAAAATACTCCTCGATAATGCAACTAGGTACACAATAGTGTAAAATTTTGTACGTCTACGTATTCGTTGGCCTTTTATAGGCATCACCTGAACCGCATTTCTGACCCCAGTGCACACCGCATACCGTATACAACTTCCTAGAAGAATTCCAGCTTCTCCCACGTACCTGTATACTTCTTTACTACATATAAACGAGAATAGGAAGGAAAAAAAAAACCATAATTCACCCTTCAAAAAAGGTGTCACCTTCTCTAAACTATATTGTTCGTATGTATTAAAAATCTTCCAACCAGAACCGCTATTATTTGATATGTCGGATCATCTTCGCCAGGTAAAGAATATTCGACGAGATTACCTATCAACCTGCCCTTATCGAAATTAGGGGTTCTCAGACTCAACCCTCGAAGCTTCTCCTTGAACTAGGATGACAAAATTTACCCTTCGATTACCCCTTACCCCTCCCACCTCACCTATCGATCGATTCGTTTATCAATCTATCGGCGGTATCGACCTTGTACAGAGTATTCGAAAAATTAAAACACGTAGTTGGGTAAAAAAATTTCAAAAAAGTACGTTTCCCTCTAATAAATCACCTACATTGTTGCAAATTTCGCCATTTTGTAACCTTCAACCGTCGTTAAAATTTACGCCGAGCGTTTCGTAATCCAACATACAAATGGTAAAGTTCTTACCAGCTGTTCGCACTTGGAAATATTGTCAAATAACGAGAAACATTTCAACGAAAACACATTATCGCGTTCGAATGTAACAATTTTTTTATGCCTCTTTTCCATCCGTCGTTATTTTACCAACATGATCGAAACATTCGGAAAATGCGGCCCGACGAAGCCGATGTACCTAATCGGTTTCTTAAAAATACGACCCCTAAACCGCGATAATTACTTCGGTTTTTTTTTTTTTTACACCGAGGAAATTTTTTTTATCGTGAAATTCACCGTCGATTACGGACACTTGGTGAATCGGGTAAACAAACCGCGTCAGAGAACGAAATTCGACGAACGTTTTCTAAGAAATACGTACAGCTATGTTAGGTACTTGTGTACTCGTAATTTACGTTAACGCCCGAACCGCGATACCATTTTCCCCTCTTGCCCTCGCCATTGCCATTGCATTGCGTTCCGAACAAAGGTCGATTATTTCTACTCGCTACGTCTAGTAAATTAAATAACCGATTCGTAAAAATAATTCTAAAATTATTTCCCTCTTCGAGTAAATTCGCTTGGCACGAATCTATATACGATTTCTTGCCTCACACTCTCCCGACAACAGCGAAAACCACCAAGACGATCACACAAACGAAATAAATTACACTCGAGAGATACGTAACGTACCTACGATAGCTTATCCGCCGAATTTACTAAACGGAAACGTAAACAGTACATGCGTGCATAACTTTCTATCTTTATCTATTTGTAGTATCCATCGATCCCCACTTCGCCCCTTTGGTCCCAAATACGCGAAAACTTACAACTGCGGTGGCGTTAGTAAAATTTCAACAATTTGGAGAATTATCTCTTACGTGGTCCAATTACCACGAAGACGAAAAATAGGCTTTCTTTGAAAATGTGCTCGACTCAAAGTCATAGTCGCATCAGGGACGGTGTTTTTTCAAAAGAAATTCGTACCGAGATGTTAATTTTAACCGACGTGGTAACTCGTATTTTGTGTCTTCGTGCATGCGATAGAATAAACGGAAGAGAAATATACGCGTCGGTTTTACACGCCCGATAAGAAAGACCTTCGCGGTGTAAATGCCAAAATAACACGCTCCATAGTTCAAATCGTACCGAAATTCGTCGCATAATTACCGAGAAAATACTTCTTTTTTAATTAAACTCAACGTCGGCGGATCGTTTAACCGCGAAATTATCTGGGTAAATGTATTTCACGTCGCGGATAAACGTCTAGTTTGTGCGATGTAAATTACATAGTACGAATAAGATGTACTTATAGTCAATACTAAGTGTTTCGATAAGCCCCTAGATGAGAAATATTTACATTTTTGTAAGAAATTCTTAATAATTTACTCTAATTACCAATAACTGACCGAAATTACCAAAAAGTAATAATAATTTACCAAAATTACGTATGATTAACCATAATTACCAGAAATTGTTGGTAATTTACCATAATCACCAGAAATTGTTGGTAATTTACCATATTAACCAGAAATTGTTGGTTACTTACCACAATCACCAAAAATTGATGGTAATTTACCATATTTACCAGAAATTGTTGGTAATTTGTCATAAATACCAGAAATTATTGGTAACTCACCATATTTACGTGAAAATGTCGGTAATTCACTACAATTACCAAAAATGGCAATTCTTTCAACACAACGAAAAATAAAAATACCAAATACATTTCTCAATACATTACAGCTTCAAATAAAAAATGTTTCAACTCGTCTAAATTACCATGTAATTACAGTAATTTACAAAAATTGAATGAATTACCAAAGTAAGCCCTAGTAAGTGACATGAAGGCAGTTATAATATCAAATTTTTTAAAAACAGAATAAATGAAGAATTTACCATCATTTATTGAAGTCCGATCATTTCATCACTTGAAAAAATATTTAAATTCGATAACTCAGATTAAAGTATATTGAAGTATGTAAATGCCAAATAGCTAAAAATTACCGTAAATAACTCATAATTACTGCAAATTAGAAGTAATTGTGACAAATTACCAAAATTTACTTTTCATTCTACGACACATTGAAAAATTTTGTGTTTGGACAGTAATTATCAGGAAACTAAAGAGAAAATGGTTGCAAAGTTGATGAAAAATTATTCGGTAATTTACCGTAATTACCGAAATTTTAAAAAATAATCCAGCTTTTCAGTTCATCTAAAAAATAATTAACTGAAATAGTTTGGTGATTGGCCACAAAATGACTAAATTACTAACTACCACTCAAATTCATTAAACAGCAATCATTAGTAAGTAACTACTCAAAAAAAAAGTAAGCTGGCCAAAATTTTCATCTCATGTGCCCAATAAAAAAATACGTGATGCCCCCCCCCCCCCCCCATTGATTGTATTTACAAAATTAACTTCAATAACACAATAATTACTTGAAATTTACGTTAATTATTCGTAATTTATCGTAATATGAAGGTAATTACGGTAATTTAAGGGTAATTCAAGAGAAATTTGGGAGGTGAGATATTAGATTGACGAGTAGATAATCGTGAAAGTCGCGTTTTCAATTTGGAGGTTTAAAAAGTAATCCAAAAATCACACTTTTTGGGCTTGAGAGTTCCTCATTTATGTTTCTAGAATTTCGGGGTTTCCAGAAAGATCTGAGGAGATGGAAAAATAGACCCCTTTCAAAATTCACATTATTTATGGATGAAAATTACTGGTCTCACAAGCTCATTTTATGCAACAACTTGAACTGTATTTGAATTTTCTCAAAATGGTAGCAGAGCTTGGTTTAAAGTTTAAACCAACACAAACTTCCAAATTGAAAAAACTGAATACTAAATACTCGTACAGTTAACAATCAAGATAGTGTTCGTACCTTCAATTTTAAAATTTTGAATTTTTTTATAATGGTAGCAGAGCATGGTTTGTAAACAACAAATATTTTTTAGGCTTGAATCGATGATTTATGTTCAATTTTTGAAGGAAAATCACCTCACCAAAATGTAAAAATATTGAATTTTGGATCAGTAGCGTAGCCAGAGAGCCAAGCAGTCATTTAAATGAGGGGGAGGGGGGTTCTTCACGAGAAAAAAAAGGGATTTCTGACTTGTAGGTATTTTATCAGATATCAAATTTTATGGATTTGAAAAAAAATTCAGAAATCATGCTGACATTTAAACATTTTGTTAAGCAGCCTTCCAGAAATCATGATGGCTTACAGATATTTTGTCAGAGATGACACTTTTTGGATTTTGTTTTGACAGGCAGTCTTTCAGAAATCATTCTGGCTTTCAGGAATTCTATCAGAGATGAGACCTTTTGGATTTGGTTTTGTCAGACGGTCTTTCAGAAATCATGCTGACTTTCAGACATTTTGATAAACAGCCTTCCAGAAATCAAGATGGCTTACAGATATTTTGTCAGAAATTAGACCTTTTGGATTTGGTTTTGTCAGACAGGCTTTCAGAAATCATGCTGGCTTTCAGAAATTCTGTCAGGGAAGAGACTTTTTGGATTTGATCATTCTGGTTTTTAGATATTTTGTCAGAAATTAGACTTTTAGAACTTGGAAAATTTTAGAAATCACGCTAACTTCCCAACATTTTGTCAGACAGCCTTTCACCTCAATTTTTGAAAGTCAGACATTATGTTAGACCGGATTAACCTGACTTTTTGAACTAAGGAAAATTTCAGAGATTCTGACTTTCTGGACTTGAGAAAGAGTTTATAAGGTAAGCAGCTGATTTTTGGGACTTGGAAAATTTAAGAGAGATCACTCTGACTTTTAGACATTTTATCAGACATTATAACATTTTGTAAGACTTCATACTTTTCAGTCGTGAAGGGATGGCTCAGACCTCCTGGACCACCCTTCAAGTACGCCACAACTTTGAATAAGAAAAATAGAACAAAATGGAGAAATCCAAGCTTAACTTGTTAAATCAGCAATTTCATAAAACTAAAAGATATGTCCAAGTGTAAACTTTCATTTCCTTTCTTTTTGATCATTTCTTCGGCTAAAACTTCACTCAGCACCAGTTCAATCATCCCACCGCCACTTCGGCAATTAATACGGAAACTACGCCGGATAAATTACCGGTTAATACGATACCCAATCAGAATAGCTGTTACAGGTGAACTATGTTAAACTAAGCTACGAGAAAAACGGTTTGAAGTAAAACGAAGCGTGAAACAAGATATAAAATCGAACATAGATGAAAGAAAGACGCGACCAAAACAACTGATACGAGTGCAAAATTTCGTAAATGGAATTTCAAACCAATTTACCAAGATCAAGAAGACCGACATCGACAGACACTCGCTTTTCAACTCGCGAACGCTAATTATATTATCGGCATGAAATGGCTAAGGAAGCAAAAAAACGCCGAGACTGAAACAACCGGAGCATCACCCCCTTATCACAAAAACGCCTAAACCATACGGGACTAAGTAACTCAATTCTTTAAATTCGCCATTCTGCGACCATTTCGTTATCTAACAAAAACGCATGGTGCAGCAGCCGCTTGCCTGCGATTTGGAAAAAACTATTTCACGGGGTGAACTGCACGCAGCATTCAGACGAGCTATCTGTCCGTATAAACGTTGGTTTTATCGTTCGACAAATGGATACATAAAGGAAATGCAACCCTCGATTAATGCCACAAGATACCGCTATACAGAGGCCAAGGACGACTGAGGCGGAGGTGGTGTACCAATTCAAGACATTACACTAGTCCCCTGCAACACTGGTGCAGTCGAGATGACGAAAGCAGTGCGAAGCCCATGACGATGGTAGTGTTTACGTATATAAGGAAGGAAAGAAAAAAAAAAAGTCGTATGGTCGTCGTCACCCATATCACTCACGCATCGTAAGGAAGGGTGGTACTGGATTAGAGGGTCTTGGTTCTTTCGGGAGGGAAAAAAACACCTGCAAATCTGAGAAGAGACCGCTTTCGTTAGAGCGGTCCACCCTTGTAGACGAGTTCACGATGCGGTGATGATTTCTCAGCTTGGCAGGATCGAGCCGACGAGTAGAAAGGAAAGGAATCCGAACGCGTAATTCTTTCTATGGCCCAACAAGGGTGGATTGGATTTACTTGAAAAAGAGAACAGGTTACTGAACAACAAGTAGTATAGAAAGATGAAAAAGACCTGCTACCGAGAGACCCCTCTCACTTTGGGCAGGCTGTAAATAACGTGCGTTTTTAAACGTGCTACCTATAAGATCTCGTATGCATCTTTGTCTATCTTTCTATGATTTTTTTCCTATATTTCTTCTCACAGCATCCCAACAAAAGATTTCTTCTTAGGTGACGCGTCGGATTGAATTTATACCTTCGATGTTTACGAAACACGATGGAAAATTTTTCGGCGCAGTATTCGAGTTCATCGTTCCGTAAATATAATGAATTTTCAGAGGGTAGTTTCGAAGATTTGATGGGTCATCGTGGATCCGACCACCATACCGTATCGAACGCTGACAAACCCGACTGAAAATGCATTCCGGCTTTCTGGAACTTCTTAAACGGCGAATATGAGGTACTTATTGATGGGAAAAACCGGATACGAACACCCAGGGCGTTTTTGCTTCAATTTCCTGAAGATACTGTATCTCCTTGATATTGAAACGAAACGAAATGGACAACTACGTACCATTTCCACACCTAATGAACAAACGGAACTGGTATTTTCAGATGAAGGTTACGGACAAACTTATTAACTTCTTGCTTCGACGGATCCACCTTCCTTCCTCTTTCCTAAACGGTATATTCCGGACGACGTCGAGTTACAATTGTTGTTGGTAAATCCACTCGCCGGCTAAGTTACCTTACCTCTTCCCAATTCCCTCTTTTTTTATTCATTTCCTTCCTTACAGATTTGTTGTATTTTGTTGTTTTTTCTCTTTCGTTCTATTTCCTCTCTCTCTTTATCATTCGCGCTATCGCCTACACGATGCTATTTTGTCGTTTCCTTATACAATGATCGAGAGACGTTTAGATTACATTGGAATAGACGCTGGTTGAATTGATCTCATTCGAGGGCGTCGACAACCCAGCCAGCCGATCTGTCTAGCGTTCTCACCTGTATATACAGCTCTCTCGTTACGCTGTCGTGATTTTATAATATCTACCGAAATAAAAAAAAAGCAGACTTTGGATTGTCATCGTCGTCGTGTATGAATATGATTATTCAACTCGATACCTAACTCCTGGGCCTGGGTACCGCCAATTCACATGCGATAATCTCTCGATAACGTAATGACTGACCCATGCAGCTCGTTAATTACTTATACGACTATTACTAGTGTGATAATCGGCCTCATACTCGTTAATTACACACACCGAAAAACTGGTTTACCAGATGGTTCGCTCGGTTACCAGTGTTGGCTTGATAAGCTACTGTTTGGAAGGAGTTCTGAGGGGGAAGGTGATGAAATTGAAAATACCGACGAGATTTCGTCGTACGATTTGAAAGAATTTCTTTCTGTGTTCGTTTCACAAAGAAATTATATTTTGATGAAAGTGCGGATGTGGAAATCATCTGGAATGGTCTCAAAACTCAACGTATTGATTATTCGGGGTTTGGTCCATTTTTCAAGATTTGAGATACTTCGACGTTCAGCCCAAAAAATTCTTCAAAATATTTTCCATCAAAAAACTGATTATTTTGATGGTTTTTTGGTGGCATAGAAATCATATTTCGATGAAATTTATATGGATGAGAAAAATCATCTCGAAACCTCTCAAAACTCAGCACATTGATTATTCGGTTTTTGGTTCATTTTTTAAGATTTGAGATACTTCGAAGTTCTACCAAAAAATTCTCCAAGAAATTGCTTTCAAAATATTTTTCATCGAAAAACTGATTATTTTGATGGTTTTTTGGTAGCATTGAAATCATATTTTGATGAAATTCGTATGGATGAGAAAATCATCTCGAAAACTCTCGAAAGTCAGCATATTGATTATTCGGTTTTTGGTCCATTTTCCAAGATTTCAAATACTTCGAAGTTCTGCCCAAAAAATTCTCCAAGAAATTGCTTTCAAAATATTTTTCATCGAAAAACTGATTAGTATGGTTGATTTTGATGATCTTTTGATGCCATTTTTTTTATTATTTTGGCATATTTTACCTTCCTAATTTTATATCTATCCCTCAATTGACAATTTTAATACAAAAATCTGACATTTTTGCATTTATCTAATAATTCTGACCAATTCTGACATATTTTCGCATAATAATTTCATCTTTTCTGAAAAAAATTACCAATTTCTACTAAATACTTTAAGCAGTTTTTGTCAATTTTCATTCGTTTGCCAAATTTTACCCAATTTTATATTTTGATGGAATGATTTCCACATTTTTTTGATTAATTTTGGCGTTAATTCATATTTTTCGAGTTTCTAAACCAATTTTGACTAATTTTATTTCAATTTTTTCCTTCTCTAATTTTGGCTCTCTTTCGAATTCCTTTTTGTGTGAAATTTGGATGAAAACCCAGCAGATGAAAAATCCGTACTGACCCCCTCCCCCTCCACTACTCCTCAAATTTAGAATTTTGGAAGCCAATGTGGGTTTTTGCATATTTGGGGAATTCTAAAGTTTTATTTTGAAAAAAAAACTGAAAAATATTTGTCAATTTGCTGTTGTTGTTGTTTTTTTGAAACGAAACCTTGGAACTCTTCAAAAATGCAATAATCAACGTTGGCTCTTGAAATTCTAAATTATGGGAAAGAAAAAGGGGGAGGGGGGATTCGGTACAGACTTTTCAACTCATGAATTTTCATCAAAATTTGATAAAAAAAAGAACGAAGTAAAGTTAAAATTACTCCAAAAAAACAATTTTTTCTATTTTTGGAGACAACAACTCGTTTCATGTTCGATTTTTCCATACTTTGCGGTCTGAATTCCCCTCCCTCCCTCATACCCACCCCAAAACTTGCTTCGAGACAGGATCACTGCAAAAATCTATCATCAATTAATTGAAATTTCAAGAATTCGTAGATTTTTGAGCTGAAAATAATGAATTTTGTGCTCAATTTCAGAATGAAATTTGAAGAGTGAAAACCTCACTTTAATTTTTGACATCGACAACAACGAAAATCGACGTACGAACCAAAAAATGCAAGATTTTTACACGATTTGATCGAACTGAAGAATAGGGGTAGTTTGTACCCCTCAAGTGGCAGCATTACATTTTTATTCAAAAAAGTTGCTTTCTGGTTGAGAAATTATCGAAAGTGAATGAACTTTTTTCAGACAATTTGGAAAAAATTTTCACCAAAGTCGATAAAATTGGAATAAATTTCATCCAAATCAAATATGTTTTCAATTTACCCCCCCCCCCCCCCCCCCCCCCATTAAATTCTCAATCTACTTTGAATTTTATGATTTTTGCGATGTCGTGGTTCCTTCAATTTTTAGATCAGGCAAAATAAACACGTCACTAATCATATTTGTTTGTTTCTCTGAGTTTTACAAATTAGCAAACCTTTCATCTTCAATGGTAAAAAAAATAATTTTAAAAAATGAAAAAAAATTACAATTTCACCACCTTCGAATGATAAGTTGCCAAAAAATTGCCTACAAATTTTACAACTTAGTCCTCAAATGAAAAATCGTCCTTCAACTTGAATTTCTCCCATCTAAATCAAGAATTAATCAACTCCAATGCTCATTCGTCACAAAAAATGATTCGAATTCATGCAATTTAAATTTTTTTCTAGGTAAAGGGGACATAACGAGTAAATTATGCAACACGTGCAACGAAATTATCAATTTCATTGCAATTTGATGCAAACATAAAAGTACAAGTACATTTAAGTAGATCAATGAAGCGGCACGAACGGGGGTTAACTTCCTAAAAAAATAAACCAAAACGAAGAAAAAAAAACACACGTTCGTAATCTATTGGCCAAACTCGGCGTATACAAGTAAAAATATAACTTATTAATTGAAACGACTCCTTTGATCATTTTTCTTTTATAATCCGTCCTGTCTCAGATAAAAATCCACGTTTGAAAAAAATATTCTAGATTCGTGGCCGACGTCCAGAATAGCTTGTAAAACGAAGTTTGTTGACGGAAGTGCCACCGAGTTATGTCGCTTTTACTCCTTCTGTCCTTTTCCGCTCGTTCGTACATTTTTTTCAACTCAGACGAATGCATTTAATACGAGTAGCTTTCCAGCATTTTTTTTATTTTTAAATTTACAGCAGTCGCGAACGTTTTACAAGTAATTTCAATACGTAATCTAATGTCATGGTCGTCTCGCGACAAATTTCGTTTAAATGCTTTTCATGATATTAAAAAAAAAAAATAAACGTAATAAGAAATCTTTCTGCTTGATGTGATTTACTTACATATAGAATATCGTATCGTTTTGAATACACGATGAAAAATCTACTTTGTAAGGTTTCTGGACGTCAAACCTCTTGAGTAATCTTGTAATAGGAAGACTTGTATACTTAATTAAAACGAGATGTTTTTATAGAGCACGAGAACAATGCAGCGATTCTTTTGAAGTTACTGGAAGGGAAAATATTTCAATTCAAAGGGTTCCAATGATGGCGGAGTGGATGTAAATTGAATTTTATCAATTTTAACGGGTCGCTAAAGTTGAGAAATTTTACAAATGGAATCTTAGGTTATATTTAGGATCATTTTGTAGCAATTGAAGAATTTCAAATGAATCGATAAACATTTCTTTTTCAATATCTAAAAAAAAACAATGGAAACAATTTTTTCGACAATTTGAAAATAGATATTTTTCAATTAATAATTATATGGAATGTGGGTGAGGTGTGGAGGGGGGGGGGGGGTCCCAGCGATCAATAATCCACCAAATTTGAAAAAAAATCGAATTGAGATATATTTACACAAAATTTGAATTTGAGAACATTTCAAATAAAGAATTTCTTTACAAAATTTACAATGAAATCTCAAAAATAATCATGAATGGTTTGATCAAAACATCATCTTGTCAAAATTACAGATCGATTAAAATTTGAGTTGGTATCGGAAAATTCGATTTTCGACCCCCCCCCACCCTCTCCTCCTCCCATTTTCAATACTTTGGAAACCTTTGAAAAAGTGAAAAATCTCGATTTGCAACAACTTCACTTTTTAATATAAATTCGTGCTAAAAGATCAAAATTCAGTTTGAACTTTTTTCAGGAATGTTAATTTGGGGGATTTTTCAAAGGGCCAATGTTGGGTGCCTCTTGGAAAAAATTAAAAATTTTTTTTTTCAAAATCGAAAGATAAAATGCCACCGATCACACGAATTCTTAGCAACTGACGAGTTGATTTTTTTCATCAACTGAATGCCACACCTGATGTTGAATAATTAGTAAAATTTGTGATTTTTTTGGTGAAAAAATTTCAAAAAATCGATTTTTTGGATGAAAAGAATATTTTAGTTCGTTATTTGGAAGAAATATTGGAAAAATAGGGCAACTTTAAGGTCATAACCAAAAACCACACAACTCTTTCTTTTTGAAACTCCTCAATCTCGGTTTCTAGGGCTCCAAATGAAAAATTTTTCAAACAAAAGTTGTACATTGAAATGTTGGGAATAATTTTAGTTATAACAAAATTTTCGATCTGGGCACTCCTTTCGCTTCAATTTTACATGATGTGAATCCAAATCACATTGAAATTGAGTTTTTTGTATTTATCACCAATTTTTTGCAAAATTGGACACCTCACAATAGCTCAAAAGTTGTTTAAAATCACGAAAGGACTCCATATCAATTAGGAAATATGGCCTGGGAACTTCACAGTCAGACTGATGAACCATTTCTGAACAAAAATCACAATTTTCATACCTCCCCTTGCAGAAACTTTACCAAACTTCTCGAATTTCACTGCAGCAATTCAACTCTTCAACTTCCCCTTCCCTCCCCACTTCTTTTTCAATAATATTGGTTTGGGGTATTTTTCAAAGGGCCAACATCGGGCGCCTCTGGGAAAAAAATTCAAAAATCGTTTTTTTCAAAACCAAAAAAAAAAATGCGATCGATCATATGAATTCTTAGCAACTAACGAATTGAATTTTTTCATCCAATGAATGCCACACCTGCTGTCAAATAATTCGTAAAATTGATTGCTAAAAATTTTTTGAATGAAAATGGAATTTTAATTCATCATTTGGAAGAAATATTGGAAAAACAAAGTAATTCGTGCAACTTTAGAGTCACTACAAAAAATCACGCAACTTGTTTTTTTTTTTGAAATTCCTCAATCTCGATTTTTAAGGCCTCAAATGAAAAATTTTTCAAACAAAAGTTGTAGATTGAAATGTCAGGAATAATTTTAGTTATAACAAAATTTTCGATCTAGGCACTCCTTTCGCTTCAATTTTACATAATGCGAATTCAAATCACATTGAAATCGAATTATTCGTATTTATCGTCAATTTTTTGCAAAATTGGACACCTCACAATAGCTCAAAAGTCGTTTAAAATCAGGAAAGGAATGACTATCAGTTGGAAAATATTTCCTGGGAACTCCATAGTTGGACTGATGAACCATTTTGGAACAAAAATCACAATTTTCACCCCTCCCTTTGCAGAAACTTTACCAAACTTCTCCGAATTTCACTGCAGCAATCCAACTCTTCAACTCCCCCCCCCCCACTTTTTTCAGGAATGTTGATTTTAGGTATTTTTCAAATGGGCAACGTTTGGCGCCTCTAGGAAAAAAATTCAAAAATCTTTTTTTCAAAAAAAAAAAAGATCAATTATAAGGTGTAAATTTTTAGCAACTGACGAGTTGAATTTTTTCATCGAATGAATGCCACACTTGCTGGCAAATAATTCGTAAAATTGATAATTTTTTGATAAAAAATTTTTAAAAAATTATTTTTTGAATGAAAATAGTATTTTAATACATCATTTGGGAGAAATATTGGGAAAACAGTGTAATTCGTGCAACTTTAGAGTCACTACAAAAAATCACACAACTCCTTTTTTAACTCCTCAATCTCGATTTCTAATGCCTCAAATGAAAAACTTTTCAAACAAAAGTTGTAGATCGAAATGCCAGGAATAATTTTAGTTATTACAAAATTTTCGATCTGACCACTCCTTTTGCTTCAATTCTTCAAAATGTGAATTCAAATCACATTGAAATCGAATTATTCGTATTTATGATCAATTTTTTGCAAAATTGGATACCTCGCAATAGATCAAAAGTCGTTTAAAATCACAAAAAGAATAAATATAAATTATTAAATATTGCCTAGAAACTTCATACTCAGATTAATGACTAATTTCGTCACAAAAATCACAATTTTCACCTCTCCCCCTGCAAAACCTTAGCAAACTCCTTCAACTTTTCCCTTCCTTCCCCACTTCCAGCCCAGCTCACCAATTCTGACATCATCTCCAAATCCAATACCAGACATTCTCTCACATTTCAACTCACATACTATCATTCGATACCACGACACTATAAATTTAAAGCTCTCCAAATCTCTTATTATGGCTGTCAAAGCGAACAAAAAAAATAACAAAACTCGTGAAAAATAATCATCGCCTATAAATAGTTGTGACGTTGCCCTGTTATCTTTCCATTCGAGTATTATCCTCAACTCTCGAGTCGATGAACAATTAAAAAATCATAGTACACAATTATATCCAATATCGAGTGGTCTTTATCACTTATATGGGGGAATTTTTTCAAGAACAATACGTTATATAACGGAATGGAACCTATCCATATATCGTAAAAAATCGTAATTATACACGTAGACGTCACGATCATATCGAACAACGAAGGTTCATAGATCAAATTTCCAACACTGATAACGCAATAGTAGTAAAACCGTGTAATAATCGTCTTTTTTCAAAGTTGGATGTAGGAAGGAGACGAACATGGCTCATTTCCTAGTATTTCAGATCCGGATACGGGGATCAAGGTGACATTAGGGCAATTTTTTCAAAACTTTTCGATAGCATATCGAAGCCGATCAATTGAGCCGAATATTCGAATAAAGGTACAATTCGATTTAAAGTACTTTGATCGTATCAAGATTATTAGAATTGATCACAATCATCGCAGAGGTTTCTTTGGACATGACCAAGAGGTCTTCCAGAGCACCCACAGCAATCTTTGATCAATTCCTTTGGTCTTGGCAGATTCCCTCACGTATCCCTCGATCTTCCCAATCCAACTACCACCAAATCAAAAAAATCAAAATCCATACCGTTTAAACCAGCAAGAATAAATCTTCATAACGACAACTCCAGCACATCCAAGGTACACCAATCACTATCACTGTTAATCGTCACTACACAGAACTACTCGTAACCGGCACAAACGTTTTTCGTCTTTAAAACTCCACCAAAAAATTCGATTCACACCGGAAAAAATTCTCTCTGTCGCGAATTCGTCATTCGAACACAACAATCGAACCGAACGGAAACACCTCACACGACAGCGAACTAGCGAACAGAGCTGCGGCTCATGCGATATCTAAACGGTGAAAGAAGCCCGCGACTAGAACTATGACAAGAGAGAGAGAGAGGAATGAAAAAAAAGCACACGAGCAGATAAAGTCATTAGTTCACAGTTTCTCCGCTATTGCTGTCGGTCTTTATCAGCGAAATGCGAGGGGAAATGTATACGAGGCTATCTCGCCAGCTCTTCGGTGACTCCCACTATCGTCTTATCATTAATCCGCGTTTTATTCTCCCCTCTTCTAGATCATCGCTAAGCGAACGCGTCACGATCGTCGGATCGCATTCTCAGCAGACAGAAGATCGCAGCATCAACGCGAACCAAACTGGTTCACTTCCCTTCTCCCTCTTCCCGCGGCAGACCGGAAGGAACTGATTCATACGAAATATGCAATTTCCATTGAACTTGATCGACGGAAATTACTATCATATTAAAAATGACGCCATCGATCATGTGCCATTTACCTAATACAGCCGCCTACTTCAGTCTGCCTCTGATGTGTTACGCATCGATCCTGAATCGTGAGAATTTCTAGTAAAATTTAAAGCAATCGATGCTCGGGCTTCGGTCATTCGTCGTATTCGTTGAACAAACGATGCCGCGATATCGGTAATTGGATTTAATCGATTTAATCCGTTAATTAGGTTAATCTGGGATTTTTAGTACTTTGTTTTCCATCGTGCCTTAGTCACTTGTACCGTTTCCGGATTCCCGACCAGAGGCGAAGTTCAATTGCGTAGCTCGGTTTTACGCAGAAATACCAATCGAGTGTAAATTATTACGATATGGAGTAATTTCGCGATAATTTTTTTTCCAATCGGGACATTCTCGAGGAAAAATTAATGAAAATTTTATGAAGATTTGAAAGAAAAAATATATAAATTGAGAAATCTTGTTTATCAGCTGTCGATCTCGAAATCATCAATTTTTAGAGGAAATCCTCATCAAATCCATTAAAATCATCGTGAAAAAAATGGCAAAATTGAGAGATCGTAATTCGTGGAATTCGATCGTAAAATTTGTGGATTTTACACCTGAATATGTAGCAAATTATGTAAATTAGAACTCGTAAAAAAAGAAAAGATAATACAGATTGAAGAAAATTGCCAAATTCGTAAGAATCTGGATGTTTGAGAAAAAAAGGAGGGAACTTGGCAAACAAAGGCGAAGTGAATTTGCCAATAGAGGAAGTAGGAGGGAAAGAAGCTGATATTGTGAATTTACGAGAACGATTAAATCAATAATTTCATGTTTTGTGCATTTATATCACATTTTCCCAGTTGAGGGGGAGGGGGGAGGAGGAGGAGGAGATGGGGCAGATTGCGATTGTTCACATCAACATTCACTTCGAACAAACCAAAGCAGAAAATGACATAAAATTCAACTCGGAGTTCGTAAAAAAATTGAGAATTGAAAAATTATCAAGTTTAACGAAGAAGTTTGATCGAAAAAAACGAAGAATTCATTTTGAAAAATGATACGAAAAATTGAAAAAATGAAAAAAAATCTCGAAATTATGAGAATCATTAATCAGGTACCTACAATTCATGATTTTTATAATTTTTAAATTTATTTGCACCATTTTTTCTGAATTTTGATATTTTTGCATATTTTTTGAATTTTTTAGTTGTTTTTTCGATTTAATTGCTTTTTATCATACAATCGTTAATTATTTATTGCTTTGTCAATTTTCATGAAATTATTTCTAAATCTTTTTTCTCTTTCAAAAGCTCATAAAAAAATTAAAAATATCAATTCATCAAATTTATTAAAAAAAGATTGATCGAAAAAAAGGTAAAATTCGTTTTAGATAAAATAAAAAACGCCCAGAAGCTTTTAGTATAAATCTAAAAAATCATAAAAATCAAAAATACGTAAAAAACTGAAAAATCATCAATTTACCAAGTTTATTAAAAAAAATTAATCAAAAAAAAGTAAAATTCATTTTAAAAAGTTATAAAATAAAAAAATGCTCATAAATTACTATTTTTGATTTTTATGATTTTTCCAATTTTTATAAAACGTACCAACGCTTTTTTCTACAATTTTGAGATTTATTTGCAGCATTTTTTATTCAATGTTTTTGGCCAATTTTTTGAATATTTTAGTTGTTTTTTTGATTTTATAGCTTTTTATGACATTAAACTCTAACAATCGTTAATCATTTATTATTTTCTCAATTTTCATGAATTTTTTAATTTTTTTTTCTCTTTCAAAAACTCATAAAAAATAAAATTATCAATTCATCAAGTTTATTAAAAAAGATTGATCGAAAAAAAAGTAAAATTCGTTTTAAAAAGTGATGAAATAAAAACCCTCATAAATTAGTATTTTGGATTTTTATGATTTTTCCAGTTTTTATCAAATAAACTAACGCTTTTTTCTACAATTTTGAGATTTATTTGCATAATTTTTTATTCAATGTTTTTCGCCAATTTTTTGAATATTCTAGTTGTTTTTCGATTTTATAGCTTTTTATGACATTAAACTCTTACAATCGTTAATAATTTATTTTATTGCTTTCTCAATTTTCAAAAAAATCATTTTTCTTTTCCAAAAGTTCATAAAAACTCTAAAATCATCAAGTTTATTAAAAAATATTGGTCAAAAAAAAGGTAAAATTCATTTTAAAAAAAGATACGAGAATTTTAAAAAAAATTATGAAATAAAAAATCGCCCATAAATTTCGTATTTATGATTTTTCTAATTTTTCTAAAATGCACTTACGCATTTTTTCTACAATTCTGAGATTTATTTGCATAACTTTTTTTCTAAATTTCGATGTTTTTCGTAATTTTTCTAATAATCTGCTAGTTTTTTTTTGATTTTGTAGGTAATTTTTTTTATGATTTCAAAGTCTAACAATCGTTTATCGTTTGCATTGTGTTTTTGATTTTCTCAAAATGTGATTTTTAATTTTTTTTTAATTTTGAAGCCAATAAACCATTTTATTTCAATTTTTTAACGTCATTTAAGTTCAAAAAAATTGTCATTTGTTGAAATTTATGAAATTATGATTAATTTTGAAAAAGAAAAAATCCCAAAAAATACTGTTAAAAATTAAAATTAAAAAAAATTAAATATTTTTTTTTTACTTCATTTGATAATTCAAGGTACTTGAAAAATAAATTTCGTGGTAATTGAGCTCTTATGAATGTTTGAAGTCATAAAAAATAAATACACAAATTCATATCGTAAAAAATAAAAAAAAATTGAAAATCGTATCCATAAATATTCCAAAAGCCATTAAAATTACAATTCCAAAGCACTTATTCGTTGAGAGAAAAATTCACTTGTTAAAACTAATGCAGAAAATCATAAAAATTGCAAAAGATCGTTGAAATCTTAAAACATTACCAAATAAATCACATAATAAAAAAAATCTTAAATCATAAAATTAGCAAAAAAACAATTTAAAAAAAATCTAAAAAAATAAATAAATTAGCCTCTATTAAAAAAATTGAAAAATTTGCAAAAAAAATCATAAAAACCATAAAAATAGTACATTTTTAGAATTTTCCAATAAAATAAATAACTAATTATCTATCCGAAGATGGAAAAGGTAACCAGCTGTTGTTTTACGACAGAAAAATCGATAAATATTTACGATATTCTTAGGCCATGACTTAGCCTTTAAATTTCAACTCCTTTTAAGAACACTCTCCTCTCACCACATCCCCTTCTCCTTTCCTCTCGCTCTCCAGGCAAAAAAAAAAGTCACTTAAAGGACACATACACCACTAACGATTTCTTCGTAAACAGTAAAATTAGCAAACGACGAAAACACATCGCACGAGTATACAATACACACACACACACGCAAACGTACATAAAACTGTTTATTTTTGGCATTGAATTTCTGCATAAAATTTCCTTCAAAATGATCACCCATTTGACCCTTTTCGGTCTCGTTGTGAGGTAATTTAAACACGCGAATATTCGTTCGACCTCGAGTAACCATATCAGTACGGTCGTCGAACTTCAACTTGAGGCATATTTTCCAAAAACACCTAAACCCATCTCGCCATCGTACATTCACAACCAAAAGGTGGAAAAAATCTTCGCAAAGGTCTCACTGCAAATATAAGCCCGAAAAACGATAAAAAGCCATTTAAAGAAACATCTCCGGCGACTTGGGGAACATTTACACTGCGACTGGATGAGTTTTTACTTAACACGAATAAATACTTTGACAAAAGCCACTTTAGAATACATTTGCATCCAATTAAGAGGCAGCCACGTTGCGCGATAATTTCGACGAAAAACGATGCACATCCCTTCGGTATACAGCGTTCAGTTCATTTCACGTTTGGAAGCGGGTGAAAAAACACATTTTCGTGTAAATACCTCAAATATCTCCACCATCGCTTTGTTTCTTAACACTCCATTCGTCAATTAAATCGTGACTTGGAGGTACTCATAAAGTATATAAGATAAGATAAAAAGATGAGAAAAAAATACTCGACGAGTTCGTCTTCGCTTACCTGATAAAACATCAATCCATCAATTTTCGCGTCAACCTGCGAACATATCCAAAAAAACAAAGAAAAATTAGTAATTTAATGAAGATTAATCCTCGGATTTAGTGTCGCTGTCGTTGACAGGTATGCTGAGAGTCGTCGTAAGTTTTAATCGCAATGTCAGACTCGTGATGTCTGGCTGAAATCCAGGAAATTGAATTTCTTGAATTTTTTCAAATTTATATTAATTCTCCTTCGTGTCCTCTTCTTTCAAGACGTTTTTTTAAAAAGTTTGGTGAAAGAACCCATCAAGATGTTTATTTGTATATTCAATCTGAAAAACCAAAATTCCTAATTTTTTTGGTATAAAGAAAACATAATTTTTTTTTAGCTTCTTCGGTCTGTTTTAGATGTTATTTCAGAAAAAAAATGGACTCAAAATAGGGTGGAACTCAATCCACAATTTTAGACAAATTTGGATTGAATATCAAAGTAATACAGATCGGCTCATTTCAATATAAATGTTGCCTCATTTAATAGGATCTTTTCTTTTCCCAAATTTGATTTTAATTTTAATTTTAATTTTATTGTTACTTGAACCTTCAGATTTTGATTTTTTTTTTTTTATCTAGCACAGAGAAAGATTGTAAATATTGATTTTCGACTGAAATTATGACTTTTGTATGACTTGCATGACCTCAAATGATAAAGTAAGACTTTCATATGACTTGTATGATTTGATAAACACCCTGAAAAACACAGATTTTAAATTATATTTCACGATGAACTTGGAAATTTTTGATTTTTTGCCTTTCACATCTCCTCTTTCGACATTTTGGCCCAAAATTACTTTAGAAATGAATTTCAAAATCATACAATTTGATATTAAATTCGAAATTTTCCAAAGTGAGTCGAGCCCTATTCTCTTTTGTGCCTATCCTTGATTTTTTGATGAAATAGTGCTCGTATTTAAAAATAAAATGCGAGAAAAAATACACGAAGGAGATGTATAAACAGAAATCTAGACCCTTAGACCAGATCTTCATCGTTTCTAGCAGTCTTTGCTTCTTTTCGGCGAGGTTTTACGAGTTCTACACGATTCGGTGACAATTTCTCGGAATTTTATTGTGAACTTTTTGATGTAGTTTTAAAATCGTTAATTTGTATGGAGTTATGGTCGTTAATTTCCAGCAATTCCAGCCTATATAGGAGATTTAATGGCTTAGTGATCAGGTGACTATTTGACAGCTCGAATTTCGTCGTTGCTGCTAAGATTGAGGTTCATAACTTTACCTAATTTCTTTCGAGCTCGAGCACGTGCTATTTATAGGCAGAATTTATTACGTAATGCGTTTAGTAAGCCCTGGCTGGAAATATTTTCAAGCATAGTAGGTTGCGTAAAATCTTTTGACGGAATTAGTAGGCATGCTTTTTTTATATCGCTCGTGACAATGAAGTGGTTTCTACGAAATTTAGAAGTCCAGATCATATTTTGGCCATAATAAAGAGAGTAGTAAAATTATTTTCATTTTTCTTTAGCTTAGCTGAACCATCGTACGTTATGCGAAATTTAATCGTTTTTTCCAGGGGTGACAACTGCATGATGAGGTAAATAAGTTTGAATCGCCAATTGTCAATTTTTCATGAAAGACCTCTATTAATGATAGAAGCATAAAAATTGGTAAAATGAACTTTATAGACCAAAACAAAATTTTAGAGAACGGAAGCATTTTTCAATTTTCCATGGAGGACGCACTGGAGGAACTTTTAAAGCGCCAGCCCTCCTGACCTGTGCAACAGGGGCGAACAATTTTGACCTTTTTGGGGTCGACTATACACATTTCGACTTCCCTGAACACGAATAATCAATTAATTTCGACATTGGATTTCAAATAAAAAAAAAACATTTGTCACCAATTCCGAAAAATACGTAAAAATCGAGGGTTTCCACCCCTACATCAAATGGAAGAACGGTTAAAATGGAATTTTCAATATGATATTCTTGCAGTAGGCGTTAAATAATATGCATAAACATGCTTACGAGATCATCGTACCACCATTGTGGGGCAGGAGGTGCCGCAATCTCCTCAATTTTGACGATTTTACGCGGTTTTGCTTTGTAGCGCCTTCAATTTTGCAGATAGGCAAAATTTGTAAATAACCTTTTTGGTAGTACCAAACAAGATCTAAAAAATAAGTTATATACAAATTTTGCCTATCTTTCATATTGAAGGCGCTACAAAGCAACGTGATATTATAATCACTCTAGCGCCTTCAATTTGGCAGATAGGCAAAATTTTCACATAAGTAATTTTTTAGATCTTGATTATTACTATCAAAAAGGTTATGTATGAATTTTGCCTATCTGCCATATTGAAGGTGCTACAAAACACAACGATATTATAATCACTCTAGCGCCTTCAATTTCGCAGATAGGCCAAATTTTTAAATAACTCAATTTTCAGATCGTAATTATTACTATCAAAAAGGTTATGTATAAATTTTGCCTATCTGCCATACTGAAGGCGCTACAAAGCAACACGGTATTATAATTACTTGGGCGCCTACAATTTTGCAGATAGACCAAATTTGTACCTACATAACTCATTTTTTAGATCTTGATTATTGCTACTAAAAGTTACCGAACACCTCCCCCCCCCCCCCTCGTTCATTTATATTTTCACACTTTCCACGAAAGTACATAAAACAAAGTCAAATTTCGAAACAATATAAATTTTTCCAAGTTCAAGAGTCAACTGACCACTTGAAAATTTTTTTCAAAATTGAAAAAGTCAAAATTTCTGAAATTTTTCAAGTCCAAAACCTCTTTTGAAATCTGAAAAAAATTTCAATTCCTGAAAGTCAGCTTGATCTCTGGAACTTCCCAATCCAAAAAATCGATTGAAATCGTTTTTGAGCATTTTTCAGCAATTTTCACGTTTTTGAAGGTGGCGCACCTGGCGAATTTTTTTTTTCAAAATTTATAAAAATAGTTTGAAGATTTTGACAAAAAAATTTTTTTAATGTTTTTTAGTTTTGGAGATAAGTTGATTTTTAGTTTACTTTTGTCAATTTCTCCCCTCCCATGGGGTCAAAAAATTGTAAAAAATTCAGGTGGGTAGACCCATCCCTCCTCTACATATACTGGGTAATATCAAAATTTTTCATCCGATACTCGTGAATATAGAATTTTTCTCCCAAAAAATACGTTTTTTCGCGATTTTAGCCAAGGGGAGTGGGGCGGGGAAAATTTTTTTGGCCCTAAAATTTTATTTAGAGGTACCCAACAGTGTTTCGCGAAAATTTCGAAAATCTGAGGACAGGGGCACTTCACCATTTTTACCTGGGAATACCCTTTTCAAGTCCTGAAAGTCTAAAATAGCCTGACAAAATGTCTGAAAGTCAGCGTGACCTCTGAAAATTTTCAAGTTCAAAAAATCGTTTGAAATCTGAAAAAAATTTTACAGTCAGAATCTCTGAAATTTTCCAAGTACAAGAAGTTTACCTGACAAAATGTCGGAAAATTTCTCTGATTTCTAAAATTCTTCACGTTCAAAAAGACTGAAGTGTTCGTCTGACAAAATATCTAAAAATCAGCACGATCGTTGAAATTTTCCAAGTTCAAAAAGTTTATGAAAATTAGAAAATTTTTCTTAGTTCAAAAAATCTGACAAAATGTCTGAAAGTCAGCGTTAGGTAAAAAGCTGTCTGACAAAATTCTGATTTGAACTTTTCTTGAAATTTTTCGAGTTCATAAAGTTGAAATTTTCCAAATCCAAAAAGTCATTTGAATTTTGAAAAATTTTCTAAATTCAAAAAAGCCTGACAAAGTGTCTAAAAGTCAATGTCGTGGAATTTCTTCACATTTTTCACGAGTTTGGTCATCGCAAAAGCATATCCTATGCTAAAAATATTGCCCTCGTTTTGTCCAGGCACAAATTTTTCAAAAAATCGTCATTTTCATTGCAAAAATAGTCATTTTCACCACGTTTTTCAACATTTTTTGAACAATTCTTCAATTTATATCCTGGTTTTATCAAATTTTTACCAATTTTTCGACAAAATTCTCGTCTATTTCACTACTTTTCAATCCATTTACAAAATCTCGTCTTTTCCCCAACTTCTCAATCACCAAAACACCACGATACCACAACCTTGCACCGACCACAACCCCAATATCACCTTATACGATACACTTGCTCGACACACATCCCCACAGAACCCTAAATATCGCACTTCCTCTACCCCAAATCACTCATATACATCCACATTGGCAAAAATCCTTACCATATATATGACTAAACCACCCAAACCCATCTACACGTACATATATCAACAAAAGCCCACAACCCAGACCAAAACATTCTTCACTCGCCCTCGGTTTTTTCTCCACTTCACCCATCCTTCTAACAGGTTGTATACGATGGTTTATCGTCATTTTCGTTCAAACATATTGTAAACATGATACCGTAGCTATTGCTCACAGTTCCCCTAAACCATATTTTTCTCTTTCCTTTTTACGGTGTACGACGTATGAGTACATATGTCAAACATATGAATACACAAGTGCGTCGTATAGTACTCTAACGTTCCTACCGTACACCATTTCCATACACATGAATATCACATACGTATAAGTCTGGGTATCTCGTAGGTACGGTATGCGAAATTCGTTTTTTTTTTCCATTTCGAAGCTCTTTTCGAGCAGACGATCGCACATACGATACGTAATTCCATTCAACATAATACTCATTTCCGCCGCGATATTGGTAATTTATACCACAGCAGCCATCGATTTTGATTCGAGGATATGCATATTGCATATGTACATACAATTTATCGAATATTTCACTTAATTACGGCGCGCGAGAGCCATATAAACGAGAATGTCGAAACGGTGACAATGTGAAATACATACAAATGTTAACCTTGAATGTACAGGTATATTTATCATTAAAAATGATTAATGCGACAATTCGAAAATATAGTTTAATACGAAACGCGCGCATGAAACAACGCACAATGTACCTCGTGCTAAGTACTAGAAGTACTCCCATAAGCTCATATACTATCAACACTACGACCACATGTACGAGTATATAGCTTACTGTAGAGCTCGTCATAGTATAGGTATCTTGCTGAAAAACATGTATAATGTGTTATCAAACCGGGAAATTTTTTTTCCACCCGGAGGAAAATATTTTTCGGTGAATAATATACAATAAACATGTTTTCCCTATCCTGTACGGAAGTACCCGAACTTGTACGTATGTGATGTACGTATACGTATACGTTCATGTACCTACACATACACAATGGGAAAAGTACAGTACAGATATCTAGGATGAGATGAAATGGGAAAAAATTACCCGAATTGGTGATGACCTGATGGTAAAATGCGTAAAGTGGATGTGAGCAATACTTCCTATACATTTGTTATTGTTATTTTTTCAAATTCCGTTGGAAGATAAGGGCTTACGTCGTTTGACGATAAAAGTGAATTATCATATGGAAAATAGAATATGATGATGGGTTTTTGATAGAGAATAGGGCAAGGGAAAACGTAGCTGGGGGTTTTTCAAACATTAATGATAAATATGGAGTGAGTTTTTCCAGAGGGAGAAGCTTTTGAAAAGTGGATATGTTTTTTGGCTCTTGATTTAAAAATAAATCCAGCAATTTGAAGAGAAAATTGTTTAAATAATGGAACTTATGTTTCATGGTTTTGGATTCAGGTCAGATACGAACAAGGAGAGGAGCAGGAGCAGCTTTCCCAGCAACAAAATATGGAGCCAGCAAAATTTCATTCGAGTCAAATTTTCACAATTTTTGGCCCTCCAATAATGTCAATTTCAGTTTGATCCTTTTTGGATTGGAAAAATTAACAGTAATAAGTGGGTTAGGGTGGAAAATTTTTTGAAAAATATGCTTCAATTAACTTTCCATATAAATTTTCATCGCCCTCGGACTCCTGACTGTGGAGTGTGGAGTCATGAGTCTTCAAAGTGGAAAGATTTTTGAAAAAATAAAGTTTTTTGAATTTTTGCACCTAAACCCACCAAAGTACGAGTAGAGTGGATGATAATGCATTTCAAAAATTTGATTCGTAATTTTATTAACTTTTTTTCAAAGTATTTGTATTAAAATAATTATAATAGGTATCGTCAAACTACTAAATTTTAATTAAAAAATCAGCCAACTTTTATCAATCCAAATCCTCCCCCTCCCTCTGCGCACCCTAATTTTTAATATACCTCGATTCCCTAAAAATATCAAATTTTAAAACATTATTATTACGACATTGGCCTTCAAAAACAAAATCGATTTTTCGTCTGAATAGATCAAATAAATCACAAGTAAACAAGGTGAAGAAATTATGACCTGGGAAAAGAGCCAATCGCTTTTCTCCATACACAAAAGTGAAATCAAAAATTTTTCAATTCAAATAGAAATTTTTCAAGTTTTGTACGTTTTTGGTACAATTTTTCCAACAGTTTTCCAATTTTTATTCAAGTCTGATCCTTTTAATGTTCAATGGATCTTAACAAACAAAATATAAAATTTCGAATCGGTTGAAAAAACTGACAAACTTTTTTAAATTTCATTCTTTCAATGCTCTTGTTTCAATGATTCAAAAAGCATGAATAATTTTTTCAAAGGAGGTTTAATTTGATCGAAATTGTTGAATTCAGTTCATTAAATCCATATAAAATACTGAAAAGTTACATATGTATTTTGAGGATATGGAACAGAGGCGATAAGAAAAAAATTCCATTCCTTTTCAAAAAGACAAAAGGTTAGTTCAAATAGGAGGGAGGGAGGGGGAGGGGGAGGGCTGATTTGAGGTAGAATCATCCATTACAGGGTATTTTAATAAAAAATTGATTTTAAATCAAAAACATAAAATCATTTTTAAAATTCATAAGAATCATTCAATCAAAAATGATTCAAAAGTTGAAATCATCATTTTTTCATAGTAAAAAAATCATGATCTATGAAAATCATTAATTACAACAAAAAAAAACTTGAAATTTGACCCTGTTTTTGACCAGTAGTGTCCAGAATTGCGAAGTTCAGAGCTTCAGACAATCCCAACTTTCTTCTCATTTTGACATTTTTAACTCATATCAGTGATTTAAATCATGATTTTGACAATCTTGATGATTTTTTTGTAAATAATTTTGGCAATTTCTGATTTTTGAGTAGGAAAAATTGCGAAAAATTGCATAAAGAGTCGGAAAACCCGAAAAAATCTATCAGATCCAAACTATCAAATTTTAAACCCTTTCCCCGTTCCCCCTCCACCACAAACCAACTTCATTTCGTCAAATTTTGTGCTTTTCCAATTCATCAAATTTCGAGTCTAATAAGCCTGATTTGTTTGGATATGCCCATTTATGTATTTTTATAAATTTTACCATAGAAAACATGGAAACGTGTATTTTGGGGCAAAAAATTCTAAAATGTTTCAATGTTTTTGAGATTTCAAAATAATATTTTCTTTTTTCAATAGGGCAATTTTTAATGAAAAATGAAACAAACTGCTTTTTGACATGGATATGTCTTATGGCTGGGGCCAATCCTAAAATTTTGTCCATTTTTT
>FIZU01046828.1:0-17323 GCA_900064475.1 Pseudococcus longispinus
GGTCCATCTGAAAATTTTGTCCATTTTTCGTGTCCATAAATTCCGTTACGAAATTCCTTGACGATGGCTTTTAGACATTTTGTTAGATTTTTTTTGAACTTTGAAAATTTTTCAGATTTTCATTTACTTCTTGAACTTAAAAAATTTCAGAGATGATGCTGACTTTTAGACATCTTGTCAGACAACCAATTTAGATTTTTTGAACTTAGGAAATTGACTTTCTGACATTTTGTCAGATTTCTTTGGATTTGGAAAATTTTTTGAACTTGGAAAATTTCATCTTTATGGACTTGAAAAATTTTTAGAAAGTTTAAATCAGGCATTTTGTCAGATAGCTTTTTACCTAAGGCTGACTTTTAGATATTTTTTCGGACTTTTTTGAATTTGAAAAAATTTTTAGATTTCTACTGACTTTTTGTGCTTGGAATTGGATTTCGAAAATTTTTCAGAAAAATTCCATACGAAATTCACCAACGAAAATTCGTTACAGTGACTATTAGATATTTTGTCTGACTTTTTTGAATCATGAAAATTTATAAAAATTCAAAAGACTTTTTGGACTTGGAAAATTCAGACTTTTTTCAGATTTCCATTGACTTTTTGAACTTTTCACTTGAGTTATTGGATCAGAAAGTGGACGATGAATCAAATTCGAAAAAATCTCTCACCAAAGCAATTAAACTTGGAAAAGGGATGTTTTCGATCAGTAAAAAATATGTCTAACTCTTGTGATTTTTTGGTAAATGGTCAAATCTCTCAAAACTACAGCTTTTATTTGGAGGAGATGGGGGCTCGTTTTTAATTTTGGCAAATTTACCTGACATTTTATTGGAATATAGAGTGTGAGATCTGTTCCCTCTTTTAAGGGTAAATTTGGCCTCATTTTACTCCATAGAGACATTTTTTCAATGAAAAAATTATACGTACTTATTGTCGACGTAATTCCAAGTACCAATGATCAATCCATTAACGGCAATATCGACAGGTAAATAATCAGCGTATCCTTCATTGTTACAATACATGGTTCTAATGACACCTTTTCCCGCTCCAATGAGCAGGCCAGTTGGTCCGTTGATATTATCAGTCCATCCGGGAAGAGGTTCCAACCAAACGGGAATTACTGCACAAATGTTCTTTCATAAGTTCTCTGTATCTTTTTATTGATCCCAAGGGGAAAACCCACGATCTAGGACAAATGCACTTACCTACTGATGGCCGAGCAATCGAAGCTGGAAATCCTTCGCGCATTTGCTCGACTACTAAATGCTCAGATAGACATTTGGTATAAGCGTACGTATTAGGAAAGGTTCCCAGTACTCTGAAATATTGATAAAAAAAATAGGTAATTCGTTTATAACAGTAATTAATGCCAAAATGGCTTTCAAACGAAGAAAAAAAGTTGGTTACTTTTTGGAAATTAATTCTACTAATTCGTTGTCTAATATTTCCATGGCTCGAATAACTTTATGCGGATCGGCAGGCGGAGGATAGGCTTTTTCGTGCAGTACTTTTTCATTTAAATGACAATACGCCGTAGATACGTATAAGAAATACTGCAATCAATAATCACATTTTAACGGGACATGTACTTGTATGTAATATTGCATCATTACATGAAGTAAACAAGTCTCCCAGGTGCTACTGCGTTCTATAAGCTCGGTAACATTCCGCACATGGTACGAGAGACATACTTTCTCTCGAAAAATTCTCTCAACGGTGTGGCGGGTCTGATGGGTAATGGATATATGCGTTTGCGTACCTCTAACTTCTTCATTTTCTTGCCAAATTCCAAAGCGTACTTTGTGCCTCTGGTGTTGAGCAAAACGGCCGATTTCAAAGGTTCGTCGAAACGTATGGTGGCTGCGCAGTGGTAAAATATTTGTACGTTGTTGTGCAGCAGTTCGCTGTCTTCTGGGGAGATTCCCAGATTTGGTAACATTACGTCGCCCGGAATTACGACTACTTTTTTGATTATGTCCGGTCCGTGGGTTTCTTTTAGAAGGTCGAATACCTGTAAAAAGAATTGAGATGAGTATTTGATCGAATGAAGTTGTACAAGAAAGTTCTAAAATGAAATTGCCTGTGTTGGAAATTGAACGAGGTAAATTATTTAACGATAGAAAAATATTGAATATGCAAATGATGATCTAGTAGGAAGTGTAAGCTCTTGTATTCGTTTTGTCCATATTTCAGAATTATTGCCCCTTTGGATTTTGAAATAGGCAATGAATTCATCTTATTATCATTTTTCTTGCATCTCGTCCCCGTGTTTAAATTCGAAGGAAAATTTTTTTTCAAACCAAAAGTTCGAACTTTTTCAATTTATTAAATTGTCAGGTTGGCAACCAATGGAGATTTTGATTTAGGGTAGGTAAACAGACGTCATGGAGTGACACTTTTTTTACATTTTGTGCCATAAACTTGTGTTTGTAACATTGTTGGAATTTCATCGTGTTGGTTTTATTTTGCAACATGGAGTTTTGACTTCATGTGGTCGAAATTTCATCTACTCAAGTCGGTAATTTGGGATCATATTTAAAAACATGCTTGAAAAATAAACAAAGCCATCTTTCTGTGTCACTCTTGGACGGCCTCTTCGTACCGTGACACCCAGCATAGCACTTAGCACACAGTGATACACGATAATAAAATTGCCAAATTTATAGTTTGGGATAAAATTTAATGACTTGGGAATTTTCATCTTATTATTTTTGTTTTCAATATGTACGTGAGTGAAACTATGTAGTTAGGGTGGCATACATTGACGTATAATTAAGTGCAATTTGTTGTAACCACTAAAGTGTGCTATTAGTATGCACTCGGTGGAGCATTCGCGTTTTTGTGATTCCATTTAGTACTTTCTGGGATGACTTGAATGTGTTTTTGTCTTCTCTGGGTCAATCATAATTGGTATTTTGTCATTTTTCAAGAACGACTTTTTTTCCTATGAGATAGAGGAAAAAATAGCTAGATGAGATTTTAAACGCTTTTACAATTTTTTATGTTTTAATTTGTATTTTATTATTAAATGTAATAAATTTTTGAAAATGATTATGATTGTCGCATTTACATAGTTGTGAATGTCAAGATTTGGGGTTTTCTCAAATAAACTCTTCAAAATGGGGGGAATTATCTTTTAGTTTCTCAAATGTTTAAAAGTAGGCAAATAAATTTTGCAAGTCGAGAACCAAAGTTGAAAATAATTTCGTAAATTTTCCCTATTTTTTTTTTTTAACAAAAGGTTACCTATTTTTTTTTTTAATTTATTAGATTTTAATTGGCATTATGTTCAGAATAGTTGATCTCTTGTACAATTTGAATAACTTGACAATTTTTTTGACCCATAAAATATTGTTATGTCATTTACAGACAAATAACTTTTAATTTGAATGTCAAATTGTGATCAACTTCAAATCCAATTTTAGTGAGTTTTCCATATTACATAGTTTGCGTTATCAAACAATGCAACAAAAAGACAAAGTATCACTCATTATAGGTGTTTTTTGAGCTATTTTTCCTCTATGGTTGTCTGATGAGAGGTCTACCAAGTTTAAAATTTCGGTATAATTGGTCAACATTTATAAAAAAGCATTACTTAAACAATTTGCAAATGTTGAAAATTGAAGGGGCTAATGTGCTTTCAAAAAAATTTAATTGAAACGAATTTTCAATCATGAAAGGAATAGTAAATCAAAAACTGAACAAAACCCCTTCATATAAATTTTTACCCAATTTCGAATTTGAATGAACTTTTAACTTGAGTTGAAACAAAAAAAATTTCCAAATAAATTTCAATGAGGTTTATCAATATTCATTATATTCAAAGTAAATCCATATTTATAAAATTCACGACATGTCTGTCCGTAACGCTAAGATTTTTCGTGACTCTTAGACATTTTGTTAGACCTCAGTCAGACCTTATGATGATGACATTTTTTAAAAATCTTAAAATGACCAAAAAGATGATTTTTTCCTTGAAATGGTAATTTTGACTAAAATATTCACAAGTTTGATCAAAAAAATGACAGTTGACGAAAAATTGCAATTTTTACCAAAAATTACAACTTTTACTTCGAATTGACAATTTCGACCCAAAAAATTACAATTTTGACAATAATGACAGTTTGTACCAAAAAATGGCAATATTGACCAAAAACGACAAATTTTACCAAAAATGACAATTTTGACAATAATGACAGTTTTTGTTCTAAAAAATGGCAATATTGACAATAATGACAGTTTGTTCTAAAAAATGGCAATATTGATAAAAAATGATGATTTCGACCAAAAATGATAAGTTTGACAAAAAATCACAATTTTTACCTTGAAATGACAATTTTGACAAAAAATTACAGTTTTTACGTTGAAATGATAATTTATACAAAAAATGACGGTTTTTACCGTGAAATGAAAATTTCTACTTTGTAATCACCATTTTTACTTTGAAATCATCATTTTTACCAAAAATTACAATTTCGACATCGATTGACAATTTTGACAAAAAATTACGATTTGGACTAGAAAATAAAAAATGACAAAAAATGATGATTTAGACCAAAAAAATTGCAATTTTGACTAAAAACTGAGACATTTAACAAAATATAACAGTTTTGTCGGTTTGTAGTTCAAAAATACAAAATTCTTGTTTTTTTATTTTTAATATTCCTTTGCCCCATCAATTTTGAATTTTGATGGCAGACAAAAGTTACTTGATTAATCAAACATATCAGTTTCGTTCATTTTTTGAAGTACAATTCATTACCCTCATTGAAATTTGTTTTAGAATTTTTTTTTCAATTTACGTTTATAGCCCCTCAATTTTGAAATTGACAAAAAATTACATGAGAGGGGGATTTGTTCAGTTTTTGATTTACTCCTCACTCTCACGATTGAAAATTAATTTCAAGTCAATTTTTTTTTTGAAAAGGAATTTGCTCTTGAATTTTAAAGATAGAAAACATTTTTAACTAACGTTTTTTCTTAGTGGTACCTGGTCATGTCTAAATTTCAAGTTAGGCAGATCAACTACCAGACACCCTGTGTACTCAACTTCAAAATTTGAAAATTTTTGGAGAACTTTGTCAATGCAATTATCATCACTTTTCATGGAAATAGTTTGAGAACCCATGTGGAGCGAAAAAATTTCTTCTTTTATATCGATCATGACCACGTTTGAAAAGACTGAAAAATAGTATTTGAATTCAAATAGGTAATTAGATAGGGTTGAACACAAAATTGGAAGATTCAAATTATTTGACTACTTTTTTACCTCTCCCCCTCCCACTCCCTTAATTCTAAAAAAATTACATAAATTAATTTTGCTTTTAAATAACAGATAAACTGTTTAAATCGGCAGATTACCGAACAAGTGGATCAATTTTGGACTTGATGTTGAGAAAAAGTGAACAATTAGGCACATAATTGACAAAAATTGGGGAAAAAAACCCCCTGATGTAATAGGAGATTCGAATCAAGTTCCAAAATTAGAATTCGTGTTCGAGAGATATTATGTGTAAGTTCAGTGGAAGCAAAAGTGTACTTTTGGACAAATTCAACTTTCAACGCCCCCCCCCCCACATGGTCATTTCTATTTTCATAATATCCATCCATATATATAAAATCCACAACGCGTCTGTCCGAACGCTGACATTTCGTCAGACTTTATGTTGATGACATTTTTAAAAAATCCTAAAATAACCAAAAATATGATTTTTACCTTGAAATTACAATTTTGACTAAAATATTCACAAGTTTGACAAAAAAAATGACAATTTTTACCTTAAAATGACAATTTTGACCTAAAATGACACCTTTGACCAAAAATGACAATTTTTATCTCAAAATGATAATTTTTTTCAAAGAATGACAATTTTGACTTGAAAAATTAAAAATTCACTATAAACGGAAATTTTAACCAAAAGTGACAACTTTGACCAAAAGTGACAATTTTGACCAAAAACCACAAATTTTACAAAAAATGACAATTTTGACCAAAAAATTAAAAATTCACTATAAACGGAGATTTTGACCAAAAATGACACCTTTTCCCTAGAAATGACAATTTTGACCAAAAATTCACTATTTTGGACAAAAAACAATTATTAAAAAAACGGAGATTTTGACCCTTTTTTCCTTGAAATGACAATTAATTTTGATAAAAAATTACAGTTTGGACTAGAAAATAAAAATGGCAAAAAACGATGATTTTGACCAAAATTGATAATTTTGACAAAAAATTGCAATTTTGGCTAAAAACTGAGAATTTTAACCAAATATGATAGTTTTGTCGGTGTGTACTGTGTATGTAACAGCTGCTAAGGAGGCGGCCCAGCCGCCTAGTGAAAGTATTAAACATAGGATATGCTTTTGCTCATTCTCTTATGTCAGACTGGAATCTAATTGTAAGTTCAAATAGCCGGACACAACGTTATCAAGTCTCGTGAAATGTCTGAAAGTCAAATTTTGGAACAACTAAAATTTCTTTAGATTTCAAAAGTCAATTAACCACTTGATAAAAATTTTCAAAATTGAAAAAGTCAGAATTTCTAAAATTTTCCAAGTCCAAAAAATCGTTTAAAATTTGAATAAATTTTCAAAACCAGAAAGTCTAAAATAGCTTGGCAAAAATGTCTGAAAGTCAGCGTGATCTCTGAAAGTCTCCAAGTCCAAAAAGTCAATCGAAATCTGAAATTTTTTTAAGTCCAATAAAGTCTGACAAAATGTCCAAAAGTCAGCATGACAGAATTTCGTTTCGTTTTTTACAGGTTTAGTCATCGTAAAAGCATATCCTTATGCTAATATGTTTGTTTTGAACCGGTGGGTGAAATATTACCTATTATTGAAAAATTTGAAATGCATTTTTAGAAATTCCATCACTCAAGCAGACTTCAGAATGGCCATTTTACCCCCCTCTCATCTCCACTTATCGAGTATTTCGATATATTTAGGAACTTGATGAATTTCCCCTCATAAATCATATGCTCGTGTTCTCTCTGGGGCAAAAATGATGGATGATGTTTTTCATTTCAAATGTCATATCTATCGACAGAATGATTAATGTCCTATTATGCAATTTCAAATCACTCCGTAGTCTGGGCATATATCTATTTTAGCACTTGTCGAAGGCTTAACCACAAAATGTCCTCTGATGGGATACCACTACAGCATTAAAATCGTCTAAAACACTTGGTAAGCTACTAATTACTCACCGGCGAGTTGAAGAGTTCATGGATTCGTTGATGGGACGATTTGCCTTTTTTCATTCGCAACAGAAGATAGATATTTTTCACTTGAGGGCACTTGCGAAGAATCTTTTCCATCAATACTCTTCCTAGGAATCCGGATCCGCCGGTCATAAAAACCGTACGTCCAATAAAAGTGGACGAAATCCGATCAGGAAGATTTTCGATATCGTCGTCCGCACTCATGATTGGTTTACTAGCGACACCCAGCGATAAAACTTTCACAAATTGTTAAAATTCTGCGAATGATAAAAAAAAAACGAAAAATTTTCGTGAATACTTTATCCAGCGAATTATATAATAGCACTAAAATGTAATCGTAATCGCGACCGCGTGATTTTTTTTTCGGACTACGAAATACCGTCGCTTCGCTCGATACGTTCGCCGCAATATTTGTACATAGATAGAACTTTCTAATTGTTTTTAAATATTTGTTGAACGTGTGTTACAATTACTCGTAGGTACAACGATTTCGGATGTTTTTTATCCTATTCTCGTACCTTTCGATGTGTGTGTTCGCCAACACGCTATTAAGTTTGCATGATTATTACAACGACATAAACGAGTAATTAGATAGAAACTAAGTAACGAACGAAACACCATAGAAGAAAGTGTTAACCGAGACGCGTCTGCTAATTGGAATTCTCGACGGTGGTTCGACACAAAAGTACCGAAAAAATACTTTCTATGTCGATAGGTGAGAAAAAATTTGTCGAGGTGATCTGCGGAGTGGTTGGTTCGTCGAAGGTTTGGTAAAAAAAAAATGGGGATAATTAGTTTTTTGGGGGATTTGCCGAAGTACTGAGAAGGAAAACCCATTGCACGAGCGTGTTTGTAAGATTGAAAAAATTTGAGATTTTTGTTCGTATGTACGTATCTTCCTCGATGAATATGTAAATAGGTCATTATGTTTACCGAAAATGTGTACTTATTACTCCTCACGTATGAGTAAGTACGACTAACCAAGGTTACCATTTGATCTCGAGTACAATTGTGGCATTGAAATCTGTAGAATTATTTTTCGTCATTCTGATGCATGTGAGAAATTAGTCGACGCGAAGGTGGAAAAGTCAGTTGTGCGGGACCATGGTCCATGGTCTTGGAATATTCACGAAAAATAAACATTTAAATTAGATTCGCGTTTAGGTATCATTTTTCTTCACGGATGGTGGAGTGTTCATTTTTCAGCTATTTGCAGACGCGTACGTAACAAAATGATGATCAAAAATTGCAGGGGTGTTGAAAAATTGAGGTATTTTTCATATTCGATGCTGAAAAGATAAATCATCGATTCGATTTTTCATTTTTTCTCTTCATTCGAGATTTATGCCAATAACAAAGTAGTTGATTACTCAACACCACTTGCTCGGTTCCTTATTGAACAATATTTTCGCGAGAGGGAAATTATTTATACGAGAAAACCGATACCTACGTATTATGGTAACCTTAACCTACCTGTTTACCCAACCTACCACAACTCCACTTTATTCGATACCTTTCTCGCGTAAATTTTCAAATAACGAGTCGACCGTTTGAAATTTATTCCAGACCAGCGACTCGGTGTATGAAAAATTTTAAAATTTCGTAAATTTTAGAACCGATTACGTGACGAGATAACGATCAATGTGCCCCCTGAAAAGAAAGGATCGCAGCTTGGACGAGTATTAAGCGAATAGTTTATTCGCCAGATAATTATTACTCTTTAAAACCACGATATCTTTCCGGTTTTTACCCGAATGCACGTATTATTTGTTTCGGGTTGTAGTCCCGTGAACTGGTTTGGCTTCCGTTAGCCGATTTGCTTTCATAAATCGTATCAAAATTCTGACGGATAGCGAATCAGAAATCCTAATTTATAAGGTCCTAAGGCCGTTACAGTGTTGTAATCGCGTCATAATGCTATAATACGATTCCCCATTTTTTTTACCCATCGGTCTAGGTACTCGCATGTGGTGGTCAGGTATCGAGAATTATATAATCGAGATGTATTCTTCGAATTTAAGGTGTATGAGGTATGGTGGGTTTAGAGATACGTAAGTTTGCGGAGTTGGAATTCGCAAAGATGGTGTGTGATTCAGAATCATATGGAAGGGGGGGAGAATTTCGCGAATTTTTGTAGATTTTTACGTGGTGTTATGTAATTTTAATGTGAGCATAGTCGTTATTATGAAGCTGGGATTGATGATGAGATTGTCCTCGGAGGCGATTCTTAAAATTGACCTCGAGGTGTAATAGACTCCCATCTTTTTCTGGTCAAGAGAATTTTTATTGAGAATTTTTTTTACAGTTTAAGAGAAAGTATTGATTTTGTGAATAATTATTGGTCCATCGTGATGTATTTTTTCAGGTAATTAGCAGAAATGGGAGTTTGGTGGGGAGAGGGGGGGGGGATATACTCATTTTCTTCAAGTTTTGATAATTTTGAAGAGAAAATAACCAATGAAATCAATTTCGAGGACGAATCAGGAAATTTGTTGGCTTTGGATCGAAATCTTTAGCAAACAGGGGTGCTAAAAATATTGATTCATTCTGAAAATTATTTTCGTTTCGTGGTTAATGATTATTTTAAAGATGTTTTTTGATATATTTTCTTCCTTTTTAATATAAATTTTGCGTAATTCAAAATTACTGCGAAAATTTGTGAATAGGTAAAAAAATTGTGGTGTAGTAAAATACGTAGAATTTGAATCAATGAGCAAAAAAAAATTAAAGTGTTGAATTTTTGGTTAATGGAACTTTCATCAGGATAGTCCAATCATTTAAAAAAATTGAAACTTGTTGCTTGGTCAAAAATTTTGAAATTATGAAAGAACAGAAAAATTTTGCTGGGAAGGAAGGTGTTTGATCTCTATTATGTAGGATAAATAATTAATTTCATCAAATAATCATGTAAAAGCACATATTCAATACTCCAATTTCACCCTTCTTCTAGCACATCCCTCTTCTCAACAAGTTGTTGTCGATTTTGCCTTCTAAATTTCTAGGTAGGTCCTAGGTATATATTTTCATCGCGAAACGAACTTGTGAGGGATTCTTTTGTGATGGGTGGGACGGGGGGGGGGGGGGGGGGGTTAGTACAATAATTGAAGCTATTGGAGGTACTTTGTGGCTATTTTGGAGCTCAAATTTCAAAAAATTGCTCAACAATATAAAATTAAATTGAATAGCTTTACGTTATCTATATCACATTCCATTTTTTTTCTGTATTTTGGCGCCATTTACACAAGGCATGGCATTTGATGGTCCATTTATAAAAAAAAAAACAATCATTTTCGAGTTGTACTATAGTGAAAATGTGAAAAAGTACTGATTTTAAAAATGGGCAGTAAAAGTAATGAAAATGTAATGACTTTTGTCAAAATTTCAATAAATGCAATATAAAATTAAATTTGAAATCAGGGACAACCGTAGAATACAAATCTTAATTGAAAAAATGTTGAGATTTCAATTTTGAGTCTTTTTTCTGCAAAAAATTTTGCCCTCAATTTTCTCGGATTCGATTAATTTGCTTTTTTATAACAAAATAGTGGTTCAAAATTTAACGTGAAATCACTTTTTTCTCATCAAGACCCCCCTCCCCCACCTATCATCTGCATTGCGTTTCCCAAATGGCTTTTTGGTCTTGGAAAAGTTTTTAAAATTCTGATTTTTCAAACAGAATTTCAGAGATTCAGTATTCTTCTATAAACAATCACTGATATTTTCTGAGTCCAAAAAGGTCACATTGTAATTGTAAAAAATTAAGATTCATTGAAATTTTTTTTGAAGTACAAAAAGTCAATTTTTCAATCTTTTTCCAGGTCCAAAAAGTCAAATTTTTCGAACTTTTTCAACTCAAAAAGTCACATTCTAATTGTAAAAAATTAGATTCGCTGAAATTTTTTTCCAAGTGCAAAAAGTCAATTTTTCAATCTTTTTCCAGGTCCACAAAGTTAATTTTTTCATATTTTTTTCCAAGTCCAAAAAGTCATCTGGGTAATACGAATTTGTGATGGAATTTCGAGACGAATTTTCGTGATGCGCAAATTTTTAGAATGACCCCCCCCCCACCCCGCGCCCCTTGTTTCCCAGTTATAAGATATATTCATGTCAAAAATTGGCTCCAGGGATGGAAGGGTGTTGGCTGCAAAAAGATTGTCAAAAATTTTATACTTGGATACTGATCTTAACAAAAATTTACAAAAAAAAATTATTGCAAAAAATTCTGCTTTGATTTTTTTTTGAATTGCATAGGAAATTCATGAAGGAATTTTGATCTTGGGAAAGGGGTAAAACAATAGTCTATGAATGTCTCTTGCGGTCTCCTTTAGCATCATGTTTTACCTCTTGAAGATTCCTTCTTGCATCTTTTTGTTTGTTGAAGCATAACTTTGAGCAATATTCTTGAGGTGTAATCGCAAAGCAGGTACCTATTTATTTTCTTTTATTTCCAAAAAATGAGTGTTTGCAGTTGTCTCTGGTTTAAACTGTTTTTTTTTCATCATGAGGAATTTTTGTTCGAAATTTGGTTTAATTTAAATCCTTAAATTAGATTACTCGTTCGATCTGTTTATGAAAAATTGTTGTCAAAAATATGAAAAATTAAAAACATTCAAACTGGGTAACTCAAAATTAGCCAATAAGTTCGAAGTGGATACGAAGTAAGGTGTCGAAAGGGCCTCTCAGTTCAATAAATTCGTTTCAGCTTTCCAAACGTTCTCGTAGATACATTTCAATTTGTTTGAAAAACTGAAAAATAACAATTTGAGTTGAATTGAGAAAATTAGGGAAATTCTCATTTTGATTTGAAAAAATTAAACAAAAATACTCATATCAAGGTATACATCCATCTAGTCTTGCAAATACTAAATAAAGCTCTGATGAGGGGGAAAGAAGGGAAAGAATTGGAGAAAATTGAGAACTTTTGAAACATGAATATCTATTTCAGTGCTGAAACTCATTTTTCAATTTTTTGTTGAATTTTGAAAATTGAAATTAATTGAGAAATTCTATTTTGAATCGAAAAATCAAAATTTACTATTGGAACATTTTCATTTTTTAACCCCCCCCCCCTCCAATCTACCCATTTATTTTCTTTCAGTCTACTACTGATAGGAGATTACGTTTTCAAATACGAGTAAAATTTTCGAAGTGGAGGGATAATTGATGAATTATGACAGGAGTAGGTACAATGAAAAATACAAAATTTTGAAATTTGAATTTTTCTCAAAAGGAAAAATTGGATGTTCTGTGTTTTACTATTTCTAGAGCAATGTTCCAGTCACGGAACAGTAACAAAAAGTTAAATCAGAATGGTGAGGAGAGTAAGCATCTCTCGTACCAGCATCAATTGTCTCAAATTTTTTCACGAGTCTCTTCCAAGCCAAGATTTTTTATCTAGTCTTCAATTTACATCTAGGAAATGCATTTCTTTTCAGAAACCCATAAAATCTAAATACCTCATTCATTAATCGAATGAAAATTGGCCCGACGCCAATTAATTCCTATAAAAATCGAAATCAGATCGAGTCTACGACTGCAGCGAATAAATTACCATTAATTATAATTCGATAAACATAACCAGAGTCATCGACTTGAAAGAATCAACATCTGAACCAGTTCAATTTACAAATCAAAAAGTACTCGATCGTTTGGCAAATTCCACCCTTTCTCGTCTCGAATCGGATACCATCAATATCTCGATAACTGCCATAAAAACAGTCAAAGTCACATCAGACCATCTCGTTGCACAAATATAGTCAACGTAATTCTTGATAAGAATGGCATTCCATTTGAATTTCATAACCGGAATATTTTCACTCTATAGACGTGCACTTCCCATGTTGTTTAATTAACAAGCCATGTGCGGCAATTAGGCCACACAGACACAAGACACGAGTATTAGATTTCCTCTTAACAAGTCTACGGCGGCGTGCGGAAGAAAGCTATGAAATAAACAAACTCCACGAATCCATGGAAACGAGAAAGAAAATATTCGACGTAATGTAACATTCGGTGACGACTGGTGACCAATTTTCCATCGAGGTTTCATTATCTCTAAACAATATCGAAATTAATAGAGAGGTGATCGATGTTGCCAAGTTATCCAGGAAGTTATTGAGCGGTTTTGAGCACGGTTGGGTTACGATGTCAACGTATAGATGATATTCTTATTACTAAATTAGATAATATTTAAAAAATGAAAACAAAACAAAACGTTTCGTACTTACGTGATAATTTGACAAAAAAATTAATTCGTTGACTTCATATTTTGTGTTTTATTTAACCATAAATACGACTATGTTAATGTACGTTTAAACTTTCTCTGTATAAAATGGCAACACGAATCCACACTATGAACAATTTTGCACTCAGATCACAACTTCACTCCAAATGCGATTAGGAAAAAAAATTTGAAAAAAACAAGTACTTAAATGATGAAGAACTTACTATTCTGGAAACACAACCTAAGATCACTGAGATAAACACAAATGATAAGGGAACATTTGCACTATGGGTTTTTGTATATCTCCAAACGAAAGAACTAAACCACAAACCGATCTGGCGAATAAACTTGATAAATATCGCCGCGCACGATCACAGCGAAATACGAATTGAACGACGGTCACAGATGAGAGCTTAAGACACTGGAGACCGAAGACAATCACACACAAAAGTGTTTAATCCGTTGGAAGGTCTTTGAAATTTAGTTTGTCGGTGTACTCCGCCACTACCATAACCTCTTTCCGCATAGGAATATAAAAAACTACTACGGCGTAGTAAAAGGGAAAGTTATTGCCCATTACCAGTTAAAACGTCCATAGATATTTGGACGTTGAGAAAGAGAAAGCTACCGCTGTACTTGGAATGAGAGCATGAGATTACAAACCGGCCGAGCATTAAAAAATTACAAGAACTTGGCTGCAAAACTTATACAGCGTTGGTTTTCGAGTCAGCAGTTTTTGCTGATTTTATACACCCCAACGCACGTGTCATTGGTGACGCGACCTTCGTACGAATTTCGGATGGATTCGAGTATTTTAACGTTTTTTTTTTTAAATGATAAGAGTCGACTAGCTTGAATTTTTTTTTTTCGTAATTTAGGTTTTTTTAAATGCAAGTTTCGAGATGACGAGACGAGATGTTGGAATCCTTGAAAATTCGCCAACAAAATATGCAGTTATTGTCTCGCGAATTTTTCAAACGTGTACGTGTATGATTGTATTACCGTGAGGTGCGAATTTATTGAGAAATTTCTCATTTTTATTACAAAGAAATTTAAAAAATTGACGAGAAAGAATATAAGAAAAAATATCTTGTGCACAGAGTGTGAAAAATTCCGTCGAGTTTATGTGTAGTACTTATAATGGCAGTTATTGTGTCAATACGTAGGTAATATTTCATATGGGCAAAAAAATAATGATTCAAGGCATATAAAAATATAATGGTCGAAGAAAACGAATGTTTGATACGTTGAAAACAGAGGAACCAAGAGTCATAATTCATAAATTACAGATGGTGCGAAAAATCGCGAAATTGTTTCAAATGAAAAGGCTTCCATAAAAATGTCTCGGTGCCTTGCTTTCTTTATGATTAATTGCTTTGATACCAATTTTGTCAAAATTAAGGGCAATATGAACAGATTTTGGATTTTATACTTCTGCAAACAAACAAATTGACGGCTAGCTTACTTAGTCCAAAAAACGGTATCTTCATTTTATTGCACCTACCTTTGAAAAAAAAGCTAAGATCCATTTTTTCGAAACGAAACATATTCTTTAACAAATTGCAGCCAATTTTGACTAAAAATTTAAAAAAAAGTTTTGAAAAAAAAGACCTTGGGTTTTTTCCCCTAGGTACACAAACATGGAGATACGACCTTTTTGCTCTAGGACATCAATTAATGTGCTTGGAGTGAGATCAATGGAATTAAGATTCGGAGGGAGGAAGTGATTTTTTTCAGTCAGTATATTTTGACTGTGCTTTCAAAATCTTCAATTTTACACCTCGAAGTTTTGAAAATCATAAAAAAAATTTACTCGAAGTAAGTTGGAAAAAATCGAAGATTTGTTCAAAATACATGTATCATACAAAATACTTTAAAAATATCAGGAAAATGTTGGTAAAACATTAAAACTGCGCAAAATATCACTAGAATGTTCTAAAAATTGAAAAAAAATATTGAATTCTTATTTTAGGTATTTGTATGTGCGGTATAAAGATTAAAAGAATATCAAAAATTTGAGAAAAATTTCTCTGCCTGAAATTGTTGTGAAAATTGGCAAAATTTCAATAGAACTTGGAAAAATTCGACATAGTTGCTTGAAAAGTTCGTAAAAAAAACGTAAAATGAGACTTAACATCGTTTAAATTATGAAAAAAATAGCAAAAATCTGTCAAAATGTCATGAAAATTGGCTTAGAAAATTATAAAAATTGTTCAAAATCAAGAAAAGTTGTAAAATGTTCTTTGAAATCGTTGAAAATAATTTAAAACGTGCTTTAAAAGTTTAGATAATGTTTAAAAAATTGATCCAAAAAAAATTGATGAAATTTTCGTATCATTTTGAACAATTTTGGCAGCTTTTTAAAAAAAATTTTCGAAACTTGTAGCAAGTTTTTCTAGCGTTCTAAACAAATTTTTCGATATTTTAACCAAATTTTTATGCCAATTTAGGCAACTTTTGAGAAATTAAAGACAAAAAAATTTCATACTATTTGGAATAAATTAAACGTTACTTTTATACCTTTTAAGATACTTCTTGTAATTGTTTTGGCAGTTTTTCCAATTTTGACCTGATGTTGAGCAATTTTTACGACATTATATCCAAATTTTTGAAGAATTTAAACAATTTTAATAAAATTTGAAGAAATTTTGTGTTTTTTAAAACGATTTTAACGACTTTCAACAACTTTTATTCCATTTTTTGGTACTTTCTTTGTAATGTTATCAATTCTGTGGTCATCATGAGAAACTTTTGCGGCATTTTAAGTAAAATATCTAACGTTTTATACAGTTTTATCGATATTTTGAGTACTTTTTACGACATTTTGATCAAATTTTCAATCATTTTGAATAATTTTTTCGATAATTTGTGTAAATTTTTTTGCAAAGTTGAATGATTTTTACACAATTTGATGACTTTTTGTGGTATTGGAAACAATTTTAATGATGTTTTAACAACTTATATGCTATTTTTTGTCATTTTTTCCCACAATTTAATCAATTTTTAACGTCATTATGAACAATTTTTACAACATTTTAACCAAAACATTGAAAACATTTTATGCAATTTTATCAGTATTTTGAGTAATTTTTCGAACATTTTGACTTTTTAAGTATTTTTAACAAATTTTATGTAATTTTTTTCATAAATTCAAAGGATTTTCATAAAGTTTGAAGAATTTGTGTGCTATTTGAAAACATTTTATTGACATTTTCAAAAATTTTTACGAGATTTCAACCAAAATTTTTGAAATTTTATGGATATTTTGAATGTTTTTGCGAGATTTTGACCAAATTTTCTAATATTTTAAACAATTTTGAAGATGTTTTATGCAACTTTTTTTCATAAATTCAACGAACTTCATAAAGAATGAAGAAGCTAATTGGAACAATTTTAATGATATTTCAACATTTTTTACCAGATTTTAACTGAAATGTTACCTAATCATTTTGTGCGATTTCATCGATATTTTGAGGAATTTTTTACAAAATTTTGATCAAATTTTCAAGAATTTTAAACAATTTTTCAATATTTTTATTTGTATTTCGAACGAATTTTGCAACAGTTGAACAATTCTTTTGATATTTTATGCAATTTTCATTTACTGAATCGAAACGAATTTCACAACATTAAAATAACAAAGCGTTTGAAAGGTGCCTAAAGTGCTTAAAGTGCTGAAAAAGTCCTCCATTTGACCAAGTGGTGCTCGAAATCGAAAAGGTGCTGAATTTAGATGAAAAGTCCAGCATTGATTTTCGTTCAAAATTGATTCAAAAAATTTCTAATTTCATCATCCATCCATATATATTAAATTCGTGACGTGTCTTTCTGTCTGTCTGTCTGTCTGTCTGTCTGTCTGTCTGTCTGTCTGTCTGTC